>JAODLL010025648.1:0-24496 GCA_026546735.1 Forbesichthys agassizii
CTTGGGAGGTGTTCCAGGCACGTCCAGCTGGGAGGAGGCCTCGGTGAAGACCCAGGACTAGGTGGAGAGATTATATCACCACACTGGCCTGGGAATGTTTTAGGATCCCCCAGTCAGAGCTTTCCAATGTGGCTCGGGAAAGGGAAGTTTGAGGTCCCCTGCTGAAGATGCTGCCACCGCGACCCGACTCCAGATAAGCGGATGAAGATGGATGGGTGGGTGGATGGATGGATGGATGGATGGATGGGTGGATGGATGGATGGGTGGATGGATGGGTGGATGGATGGATGGGTGGATGGATGGATGGGTTTGTGAATGGATAATGTTTTAGGGCTGCACATGCTTGTTTGCTCATACATCCCTACTGTAACTGTAGTGAATGTCTAAGTTATGCAACAACAAAAACCCCTACAATGCAAAAAACATCCATGAGGGTCTTACGCATAGTATTGACTCTAAGGAGGGTCCTAAATATTTACAGCGTAAAATCTTCCAGTGATGTCCCAGTGCCCAAAGTCATACTATAATCGAGGGGGGAGAACCAGGAGGGCAGAAATGACATTTTGGGTGAAATGGAGATGTATATATAAACTGTATGCAATGCT
This sequence comes from Forbesichthys agassizii, assembly GCA_026546735.1. NCBI lineage: Eukaryota > Metazoa > Chordata > Actinopteri > Percopsiformes > Amblyopsidae > Forbesichthys > Forbesichthys agassizii. The sequence goes on from JAODLL010025648.1 coordinate 606, forward strand.
TTGTTTGCATTGTCATCAGATGCATTTATGTGAAATGAATGAAAAGTTAGTGCTAAAAAAGGCGTATGTGGTATTGTTTGTTTTGGCCCTCCTGTAAAGTTGGAGAAAAGTCACTTACAATTTTGGACGCCGTATTTATCATTCGAGGAAGACAAGGGGATTCTACCGTAGACTGATGCTGCTGCGATTGGCTGTGTGACGCAGCATTAACAGACCACAGGCCTAAGCAGATCTGTCAGCGAGGCCGTTGACGCTCCAGTGGTTCACAGACTCCTAATAGAATGTTTAATAAGTTAGGTTGCCAGGCAATCAATGCACCAACAGCAATTTGGAGTTTGGCAGTTGCTAAGCAACATCATTTTGTTCCAGCAAGTTGGGAAAATGTGCAATGGCTGGAAGAAAGGAATAAAAAATAAAAATCACAATTTTTTTTTAAAAGTTAGATAAGATAAGGGTTGTCGTCACGTTACATGGTAAATTTGTGACATCAGCAAACTCAATGGTACTGGCGTGCGAGTGAGAGAGATGTGTCAATCAAGCGAGTGTCTACATGTCTACTCACATGATTGACAGACACCCACGCTCCTTTTTGAGACTAGGTCTAACCAGTTAATAAGCAGTTTTTGACCCGCATCCACCTCTTACAGTATTCGCTTGTTGGAGCCTCGTAATAATAACAATAATTATAATCTTTATTTATATAACACTTTTCATGCACATTTGCAGTTCAAAGTGCTTTAGAGAGAGGGAATACGTGCACAGTTGTGCTTCCCATAAACAAATACAGAAAAACAGAGAAAACAATACAATAAAGATACATAACATGATACTGAAATGACATACGTTAAAGAAAATGGTTATAAGAATCAGATGAAGGAACTATAAGAGAAAAATACACCTTATAATTGTTGCTGCTATGTCAGAATGTCAGCGCCATGCTAATCTGGTGGAGGAAGTGTATATTCAAGTAGTAGTTTAGTTTTTTACCAAGACTCCCTCGTATGCATACGAGGGTGCTGTATATCCCCTTGTACCCACTAACCTCAGTGTCGGAATTACCAAGATTCCCTCGTACACATACGTAGCAGTTTAGCAGTAGAGATATGTGCAGTTACAAGCTAGTTAAAAGATAATTTGATGATATGAAGATATTTACTGAGTTAGATTCCCTGATAGCTATAGGTAGTAGGTAGAAACTTTCAATAAACCACTCACTGTCAGATGACCTTAGTGTTTGTAGAGGTATAGTCTGTGATTGTAAGAATATATTATTTTAGTAAAATTCCCCAAATAACTCCTTGCAGTCCGTTTATCATTCTTAAGGCCATATTTACTAAAGGTTTGCATGATAAAAAATGTGCAAACTTGATAGGACGGTGTGCACGGAGGATGACGTCTTAAAAACGTGCAAAGATAGCACGTATTGTTGATTTACTACGTTTGCCTTAATGAATATGCAATTTGGTACGCTCTGGTAACTTGGGACTGAGATATTGTTTTCCCTAGAATAATCTAGTACAATTGCATGAAAAACTTTTAATATCTGCTTCCCAGCACTTTTAGTATACAATAGGTCTACTGTACACATCGGGAATAAGTGTGTGTGTGTTGCTGGATGGGCGGGGGGCGTAGGTGTGTGTTGTTATTGGGGACTGAAGTTAATGTAAATCGTTTAAGTTAACTATAGCCTACCTGAAACAAGAAGAAGAAGAAAAAAAACCTTCTGCACATATATGGGGTCTCACAGACCTTAAACATGAGGGTTAAGGCTTGCCATATTTAAATTTATTCTGTGATCATTTTTGTTTTACCTACAAAATTTACTTTTTCGCAGATACTGTCCCTTTTGGTGTTTTTTTCTTGTTCACGTATTTGCTGTACCTCACCAATGTATTTTTTATCTTTCCCACTAACACCTGTAATTCCATTTTATCGTATTTGCGTTTGCGCTTACGGTCAGACTGCTTTGCGTCCTGACTCTCCATGGCAGGAAACTATTAAAACACGCAAACTTCTCATTTAAATACTGCTGCCTCTATGGTGTTTGCACCTGTGGTCATTAATGCAAACATTCTTGGTTGATCACTCGTAATACGTACAAAAATTACACGTGCAATATTACACAATGTCCACGCAATATAGCACTTTTTATTTGGGATGTTAGTAAATGCGGCCCTGTGTGCGTGCTGAGAAAATAATCTCGTACTTCTACACAGCCCTGGCTTCGTAAATAGGACCACAATCAAAGTGGTGCAAACCGCACACAACAACCACATATTAGTCTTTGCAATGTGTTTCCAATGTGTGTGGTGAAGCTTCTGAGGTAGCACCCATATGGCATTGAAGGGAGAGGTGTTTTTGTTTTTGTTTTAATCATGTTAAAATATCAACAATCTTTCTCCTGAATGAGTTACTAAACCTTTAATATACTCCCTGTGCTCCACACTGTGTAATTTAACCTGGCCTATGTTCGTTAAAAAAGAATCCAATAGAATTAGACAAAATGGAGACAATCAACACCAACGTCACATTCTACTTTAATTTAGGATCTTAATAGCATTCCTTGATTAAAAACAAAAACAAAAAAAAAGTAATTTTCTCTCCATGGCTAAATATAATTGATTCATGGCAATGATAATGCTTTAAATAGAACAGAACAGCCATGTGAGTTTAAAGGTATAGACAGCTATTGCAAGCTATAAATACACTTTTAGTCAAATTCACCAAATATCAATGTATCTCCGTATCTTCGCATTTCGCAATCTTACCGTTCTCTGTGCGTGCTCAAAAAGAAATCATACTTCTACACAGCCCTGGCTCTGTAAATAAGAACATTAGCAAAGTAGCGAACACCACTCACAACAACAAAGCCGCAGTACTACACTTTGTTTCACAATGCGTTTCAATGTGTGAGGCGGCGCTGCTGAGGGATATTGTTTTAATTTGAGGAGGAAGTTAGCAAGCGTCCTCCAGGATAACTGACCATGCCTTTAAGTCCAGTGACAATGAATGTATCATGAATGCTCTATAGGCTAACTTACAGAAGAAAGAAAGGCAACCACAGTTCTGGCCACTGCCTACGGACAACCTTGGGCTAATCGTGTGTGCTGTGAGAATCATCTTAAAGGTAGCCGCCACTAAAGCTAGCTAGCTAGGGGCTAGCTGCGATTTGCCATCCATCACATCCTCCTTAGTGGCACCAACCTGCTTTTGATATTAACTTTGGGATGTGTGTTAAGTGCTGAGTGCAGGTGAAGAATAAGCAATACACTCAAACACGTCAAAATAGACATGTATGTGTGGTAATTCCAGCGTGTAATAAGACCACAAGTCCCACACAGCAATGATTAGTGTATTAGGTGTATGTGTGGTTAGTATAATAGTCTACTAGACCTACGGTCACTCTGAGACCACAACTGTATTTCTACAGCAAACTGTTATGGGGTAAATTAACTGTGTAGCATGTTACACGTACAATTAAATGTCTTTGTACACTCTTCAGTAGAAATTAGTAGAATTAAACTTTTATGTTTAAATAAATGTATAAATCAAGAAGTAATTTTAGGCTCCAGACTAGACATAGAAGTAGAAGAGATTAATTACAGAAGTTTACAAGATTTGATTGTTGTGTGCTGTTAAAATACCTTTTTGTTGGACTTCTTTCATTAAAATGTTGTAGGCACCCAAACAAGATTATTGTATGGGTAAAATGAAGCCACTGCTAACTCTAGGTTTGATACATATACTGTAGACAAGTAGATTATTTATAAATATGTCTACTTCATGATCATTAAACTTGTTTCCTTTTACTGAGTCTGCTGTTCCAACGGCTTTCGGTTGCCGCAACTTACAGATAAGTCTGGACCATAGGCTACTTGCCGTATCTACCCCAAGTTTAGAAGTCGGGGCCGAGCGCCGACTAGCCACAAGTGAGTACATCCAACGTGAATTACGATGGCAGAGCGTGTGCTATCTGCGGTCTGGCTGCGCTTGTTGTTACGCTGCGCTCGCTAACGTACGTAAATGAGGCCCTAAATATGTTACATGCATTTTATGCTGCAGGTCAAATGCTAGTAGCATCAGAGGATTCTGGACATTAGGTAATTTCCCACCTGCCTAGCCAGTAGCCAATGGTAAGACAGGTAAGACTGCTTTTGTTCCCTTGCGTGAGGTACGTTACTGCGGTCGGCCCGTAGCCTCCGCATCACTTGTAGATCTGAAGGTTGGTGGAACAGAGCAGACTGAGAGAAGGAGCCCTGCAGTGCTCCGACGCAAACACACACACATGCACACACACGCACACACACGCAGATGCACACACGTACATGCACGCACACACACACAAGTGACACGTACAAACGTTTTATCAATCTGCTTTATTTTTTACTGAAGCGAGGACCCCTACCCCCATATATGTTGCCTGTGTGACCCTGCATGGTCTTATCTGTGTGTGTGTGTGTGTGTATTTTGTGCGTGTGTGTGTGTCTGTCTGTCTGTGCGTGCGTGCGTTTCTGTGTATATTTGTGTGTGTGTGTGTGTGTGTGTGTGTGTGTGTAATCCCAAATATGTAATGCTACTTCATGGCGTGTGTGATTTGTGTGCGTGTTGGGGTGGGATTGGGAGGCGGGGGGGTGGGGGGGGGTGAAGCGTCTCATCAATGTCTGATTTATAATGAACTTGTCATTTCCATCACATTCTCTAACATAATTGGACCATCCTGGATTCATCAGTGTTTTCGCACAGTAGGTCTGAATCACCGAATTCAGAGTTTAATCCAGTGATTTCAATTGAAATTCAGACAGGCTGTTTTAATGGCTTTAGCAGTGAAGAGGACCTTCTAAAGATGGCACGTTTACAGTGATTTACATGTTTACAGCATTGTTGATTGGTATGCATTAGCCTTCAGTGGCCGTCAAATAAAAGTCACAAGGAGGTTAACTGTGGCACAGATCAGCACTTTTGACTGGTTGGACTGGTTTATATGGCTTTGAGGTGACGCCAATGGCCTTAACGAACAAAGTAGAACATGCTTTAAACCATTCCTCGTTAATTGTAAAAGTCAGTGTCATTGTGTGTGTGCAAGTGTGTTTGCGTGCGTGCGTGTGTGCGTGCGTGGCGATAACCTCTTACATAAGATTTTGCCTACATTTCTCAGGCTTTATATTTACACAGCACACTGTATGTTTTTGACACTTTAAGTGGTGTGTGTCTGAAGCTGTTGCCATCTTTAATAAAAAATGACCCAGGCGTGCATTTCAAAATGTCACTGAGCATTAAAATGACAATTTCTGTTACAGTACGTATAGTATTAAAGGAAGTGAGCTGTAGTAATGATTTTAAATTCCCTTTGCCCTACACACAACAGAGCTTTTACACTTACATTTATGTAATAAAATGTGTTACTTGTTTTTTTTTTAATATTGGCCCCCATCGTTATGACGTGGGTCAACTATAGCCTGGCTATATTCAATAGGGAAATATGCCCCTCAGTCCCAGTGTATTACAGTAATACTAGTTTTAATGATACAAATGAATTGTCTAATTTAAAGTCGTATTCACAAATTTCACTGCCGTCGCTTCCAGGATGCATGTAAAAATGTCTACAGTTGCTACAGCGTAGTTACGTTTGAAATCCTTAAAGGTAGATTCAGTGATTGTAAGATGATACCTTTTCGTCCGCTAGCTGCCCGCGATCTGTGCACGCTGAAAAAGACCGCACAACATTACCCTAGTTACCATGACAATTACAGTAAGTCAAAGTTTCTGTTGAATGTGAGCGGTGTCATTGACATCAACAACTGATCACTGATCATGAAGACTTAATACTAATACTAATACTACTAGTACTACTAATATTAATAATAATACACTTTATCAGTATACAGTAGAACCTTTAAATCAGAGGTTGCAGCTCAAAGTGCTTTACTATATAATAAATAAATAAATAAATAAATATAAAATGGTAAAATGAAACAAAATAAACAATACAACTAATGTAAAAGGAATATGAAAAAAGATATTATGAACAAGATGGTACATGGAGACCGTCGAGAACAACAAGGCAACTCTTCTCTCTCTCCGTCTCCTTGACTACAGTACACCTCATCTCTTACTTACGACGGCGTGCTGGTAATGGCAGAGGCCTTCCGCAACCTTCGCCGCCAGAAGATTGATATTAGTCGCCGCGGCAATGCCGGTGACTGTCTGGCCAACCCGGCTGCTCCCTGGAACCAAGGGATAGACATGGAACGCACTCTCAAACAGGTACAATGTGCACACACACGCACGCACACACACACACACACACACACACATACAGGGATAGACATGGAACGCACTCTCAAACAGGTACAATGTGCACACACACATACACACGCACACACACAGGGATAGACATGGGACGCACACTATCGGGTACATTGTGCTCACGCACACATGCACGGCCGCACACACACACACTCACGCACCACACACACCCGCACTCACACACACATATTCATGCATGCATGCACGCACGTACGCACACACACACACGCACACAGCTATCTTCAATTTCTACCGGGCACGTCTCTGTCGCGTTCCGGCTCCGTCACGGAGCTCTTTTCAATGCAAATGAACCACCAAAGCGTCTCAGGAGCGTCCCAGAAACGGCTCTCCGCTCGGCTCCGCTAAAAATAGGCGGCAGTTCTATTTTTTGAACGAGGCGCGTCTAAGGCGCTTCTGAGTCGCTTCTGAAAGTGACCAACTGCCAATCAGACATAACTCATAATTTTGGTTTTGGTTTGTTGCTATGGAAACTGGGCGAAACCACAACAGTACGCTCCGCGTCTGACACGCTGCCGGTGGGGCAGGATGCAGTGCAGATGATGGAGCAAAAACGCTGATGTGACGGAAAAGAGACGCGCCCGGTGGAAATAAGACATCAAGTAACGTCAAGAAAAACATATTTATATTATCATTTCACTTTTGCCGCTCTCTCTGTGATTATGGTTCCAGGTGCGGATTCAGGGGTTGACTGGGAATATCCAGTTTGACCACTATGGTCGTAGAATCAACTACACTATGGACGTGTTTGAGCTCAAGAGCAATGGGCCACGAAAGGTAGGCCGAAAGACTTAGTTGAATGACGCTGTGAATATGCCGATCATAGACGTTGTAGTGCAGATGCTCTTGTGTGATAGCACAGTTTTTTAATGTCAATTCCAAAGCACCAGATAATCTATACATATGTTTTAAATTAGTATAAATGTCATGTTAGGGAAATGCTAAATGGAAAAACATTATCTAGTATGGGTTGTTGAAATGAATGTACATACTGTACAGTAGAAAACAAACTAAATTAAAACAAACTTGTCCCCCATGCCCGCCATGAATTTGCAATGGATTTCAGACTGAATTAAGTTTGGCCTATATACTGTACATGTACATGTTTTCTATCCAGTAAACATGGGATACTTAATATGAATCATTGCACATGATGGGGTGAGTAGAAAATAAACACAGGCAATAATAAATCCCTAGCCACTATCTCTTTAAGGGCAGAAATAGCGCAATCTAATGTACATTAAAATCACAATCAGTTTTTCCCATTATTCTCTCTGACTATAGACAATGAGCAAAATTGTAGCAATTGGGTGCCTCTGAGCGTCACCCAGTGTTAATGAATAAAACACACACACACTGCAGCTAAAATAACATGTAACACCATGTTCCAGCTTTACAAGAGCTCCTTGGACGGCAATCTTTGTGTAATAAGCGATTTACCTGCCAACTCACTGTCTCTCAATATGCCCTATATTGTTCCGAAGGGAAATTTGCTGGAGGAAAAGAATAGCTGTGTTGACTCAATGTTTTGTATAGTCTGTCTGTATCACCACCTGCATGTTACAGTTTTATATTATCCCTCTATATCTCTCTCTCTCTCACTCTCTCTCCCCCCCCCCCTCTCTGAATTTAGATTGGCTACTGGAATGACATAGATAAACTGGTATTGGTCCAGAATGAAAACTCTTTCTCCAATGACTCTGCGATGGAAAACAGAACCGTTATCGTGACAACCATCATGGTAATGTACTCACTGTTTTGTACTCCATTGCTGTGTTTGGGCTGAGGGAATTCCCTTTGTGTTTTGCACAGCGGTGTGCCCTTTTCCCTCGTAGAAGAGCGATCAGACAGTTGTGAGGTGTGGAGGAATCTCGTGACAGAAAGTCATTTTGCTCATGCTCTATATGGGTGGGTTAGACATGTATAGATACTTGGGGGGGTCTCCATAATAATTTGTTCATACACATTATACATATTCACACTGTGATGGGGGCTGGTGGGATGTCATACCTGACATGAGGCAAAGGGAGGCAGCCAGCTAGGGCACGTTTATTTTCCTGTGAGTTTATTGTCAGTTATCTCCTTTATGTGAACTAGCAGAGCTAGATGTGGACAGGAGGATAGGTTTGTGGTTAGGGTGGTTCCATCTTCAGAATGACCAGCATAACTATTGCCTGCTACATACTGGTTCAAGAGATGAAGATCATGTATTGTCATGTGCACAATTTAAAAACCATACAATGAAATTTTTACTCTGCGCATCTCCCTTTACACTCAAAAACAATACAATAAAATAAATGTAGTAAAAACTATATGTATATTTATTTAGTGTATATATATATATATACAATATATATATATATATATATATATATACTGTGTATACACACACACACACTAGAGGTCTTCATGGTGTCCTCCGAGTCACGAAATTCCAACTTTGAGTGTTTGACTAGGATCTGGGTCGAGTATGACATATATGCTACGATTCTTGGGTAAATACAATTTACCAACTGGACCCGATAATTAATTAATACATATGTTTACATTATTACATGTAGCTTAATAAAGAAGCAATGTCATGGTTTGACGAAACAGCAGGTTCAGTGGCGCTGGTGAGCGATAGGCCTACTATTGCCAGCGCCCCTGAACATATAGCCAACTTGCATTTACTTGCTTGCGGCTCTGACCATGGTCCGTGCAGGGTCCGTGATAGCACTATTCTTTGACTATTGAAGGCGACATGGCGTTTTTCGGTACTCAACTGGTCTTTTGGACCCGAACGATTATGGGTTTGTTTTTAAAAACAATCCACGGTACAATTCTCGGGTACAGGTCTGTTTGTCAACTGGGTCCGCTCAGAACAGATCTCAATTCATGGGTTTTTAATTCATGCAAGTCGGGTAAAAAATGATTTGGCTGATTTCAGGTCAGGTCCAATTTTGTGAAGACCTCTAATACACACACACACACACACACACACACACACACACACATATTAAACATATACTGTATACATATACATACATACACATACATACATATATAATATATACATACATGAACTACAAGCAAAGTAAGGTGCAACAGGGTAGATTCGTCTGGTTGGCGAATGCCCAGAAGTGACGTTGTGCGATTGCTTAGTAAGACAACTCGGTGAAAACTACATCTAACTTAGTGTGATAATCTTGTATTTAGATGTAAAATCTAGTTGGACTAGTTTCTAATAAAAATGCCATCTAGTGACTTCATTTAAGTAAATGTGCACTTTAAGAATCCTGTCAAGTGAATTTTACTTACTGCAATGGCAGCCAGTTTGGCTTGCTTGTCTTGTCAGCTCATAAATAATATGTTTGCACTTATATTTGGTAGGGCATTTTTTGCAGTGTATGTGGTCCAAATCTGTGTAAATGTGTGCTTCTTGGCATCGCCTGGGAGCTCATCATAATACGAATATATTCAAAATAACCAAATTCAGCATTGTAAATACTTAAAATAATAAACAAATAACGTTTCACCACTGTTTAACCTTTGATTGATAGGCCACAGCCGTTTGTTGTTACCGGATATGGCCTTGTGAATAGCTACGCAACTACAGAACCAGTATGTAAAGGCTTTACGTGATCTAGATGCCTAGCCTACCTGCTCCTTAATACTTGCAACTTACCTACTCGTAGGATTAGAGTGTCTAAAAAGCTAACTAGTAAGAATCCAAGCAGTTGTGCAGATAGGTTTTTGGAGACAAGGCAGACTTTCTGAGGACAGCCTCGTCGCCTGCGACGAGTTAGTGCTTATCAAAAATTATGATAAATAACTTTGCGCCCCTTTATACTATCGATTTGCGGTCAAAAGTGTGAGAGCAGCGGAAATCTCCTTAGACCCCAAAGAGTTAAGCTCATTCAGACAGTCCCACCATGAGATTATACTGTACCATCAATCCTTTATATATTAGCGAGGAGGTCTTAAGGCTCACTCTGGTCCACTAACATATTAGCTTTTACTTAGAGACCGTTTTAATATTGTATCTCATGGCAATAACAAGGATAATGAGGTGTTATTGTGGAATCTGTGTATGTTTCACTTTCATTGAGTTTCACTGCAGCCATTTCATGGTTGCCATATTCTTCCAAAAGAACTATCAGTCTAATTCAATTGGGCATGCAAACTGTTATGAAGAATTATATAACAAAAGAGTGATTTCAAACCCAAGGTAAAACAGAGAGCAGATGTTGAGTTTAGCCAATTTGGTATTTTTTACAAGCTATGCCACACTGCATACATTAAATATGAGAGAATTCTAAGACCTGACGTCACTCAATCTATAACTAATTAGGAAGGAAATGCAATTCACCGTTGTAGAGAATGTGATCATGCACTTTAAGGTCTGCAGTGCCTCTAGTGGACGTTAACTGTCAATATAACAGCCACGTTTGGGAACAAAATCATTTTTGCCCCAGACATACAACCAAACTGATTCAGTCAAACTGAGATACTGACATAAAACAGTATTTTGTTTAAATGTGAAATGTTAAGTAAGTATGTAAGTGGGATTGTGTTGGTTGCGTTATGTTTTTAACGTTACTATTCCAGATCAGTTGAAAGACAGGAATGTGTGTAAACCAGTTTGGTTTTTGTTACTGGTTTTTTTTCGCTCTTTTTTTTTTTCTTCTTTTTTTTATCCTGCTGTTCCTCCCTCTATTCCCCCTCCCTGTTTCTTCCGGCGCCTTCCATTTCATCTTCCCATCCTTTATCTCCCCCAACCCTGCACCCCATCGCTCCTCTCTTCTTTGTTCTTTATCTCCCCATCTCCCTCCCCCTTTCCCTGGTTACCTCACCATTCCTCTCTCTCTCTCTCTCTCTCTCTCTCTGTCTCTCTCTCTCTCTTCCTCTATGGATGCTGACCTCAGTGGGCCTTGGCTAACGTTAGCTCAGCCCCCTCCTCCTCTTTGCAGCCTCTGGCGACGAGAAAGCCTCTGCTGCGACACTGACGTCAAGCTTGGCATCGTCGGAGCTACAGAGTCGAATCGCTGCCCCCCGGAGGGCAGGAGGGCCTGTGGCATAGTGACAATTCTCTCTCTCTCTGCGCCTTACTGTATTATTGTTAACGTTGGCTTGCTTGCTCCGGTGGCTCCCGGTGGACTTTCGCGTTGCTTGGTGACTTGCAAGAAAAACTGTTTCGGGATGGAGGCCCCCCCCCTCCCATCGCTACAATGCTACTGCACACTACTTGTCATGTCCTGCATATAGCTAGATGTTTTGCATTTATTTAACACTTTCCCAACTTCCCTGCAGCTCAAAGCGCTTTACAGTGTAGCCTTAATCTATTCACACACGCGCACGCGCACACGCACACGCACACACACACACACACGGTGGTGTCAGCCACGCAAGGAACCATCTGACCACCGGGGGCACTCAGGGTTAGGTGTCTTGCTCAGCGACACCTCAACACTCGGTGAGGAGTAAGCGGGGTTTGAACCAGCGACATCACCCCGCTCTACCCACTGCACCACTGCCGTCCATCTAATCTCTGGATGGAGAGATTAGATGGACGCCTATCCCTGTCAGGGTGTGACATTAGGACCAGGCCTACCATTTATTAGAGGCTCCTCCTCCCAACACACACACACGCATGCACACACCTTACGGCATTTAAAGGTGCAGTAAATTATTATAATCCAATACACTTTTTGTCAAATTCGTTTACCTCACATTTAAAGGTGGCCTCCTCGATTTGTGTCTGTAATTTCCCTCCTATACTCACCACTCTCTTAATCCCTCGCTTTACCACCACCCAACCTCGTGCTTCAAACTGTTTTTAAGAGAAGGACGTTTGTGAGGCCTCCATTTTGTTAGTTTAGAAAACTCATTTGATCTTTGATCTAAATTTAAGATCGACAGCCAACGACATCTAGTGTACATTTAAAACCCTGGTAGGCAAACTACTGCGTACAGCACACTGACAGATTGCCGTGTCACAGTAAAGCGAATCACATCAACGCTAGAATGTGTTTTTATTTAATTTCACCCTATTTGGTCGTGTGATCTACACACCGTGCGTCCTTCAACAGGCACAGCGGTTGTGAACAGTGAGCAGTGAAAACACAATGACAACAAGGCATGGCCTTGGTGATTACCAAAATAACTAGCGATTATGTGTTATTATCTCCAGCACCCTCAACAGCCTGCTTCCCTGGTTATGACATCGTGAATCGTTTATTATGAGAGAAGACGACACATAAACCTCACGTACTGTAGCATTACATTCATGTGCTTTATGAGCGAAACTCGTTCCTCCATGTACCCCATCATACTGCCCAAAACACACACATTAGGACCCTGACACTGTCAAATTCAAAGTAGTCTGCCAACCTTTACTCAACCTAAAGACTGGGGCAGAGCGTTGCCTAACTGAGTTAAGGTCCGGTATTCTGATAGACAACGACGACTACGTAACTCAATGACAAATGTGGACGTTAATCCTGTACTGTTTACCATGAATGTAACAACTGAACTGGATTCTTTTTAAAGCACAGAATTAGCACAGCATTAGCATCGCACCAGAACTACAGATACATACTTGTGAGTATGACAATTGACTTCCTCATACACGCACACACACACACACACACGCACGCACACACACGCACACCCACACACATACACATACATATACACAAACATACACGCACACCCACACACATACACATACATATACACAAACTCATACACGCACACAGACACACACACACACACATATACACGCACACACATACACGTATACACACACACACACATACACGCACACACATACACGTTACACGTACACAAACACTGCTGCAGAACACTGCTGCACTTACGAAGCCTTTACAAAGGATCCCAACGTCCAGAGGCGTCACTATGACGACCAGCTCAACGGGGTCCTACCTGCAGTGGATAAGGAAGCACCTGGTACCAAAAGCGAATAGAGTCTAGTTGAGAAAAGCTCCAACAGACCAGTCTATAGACTGCACACACACACATACAGTAAATGGAAACAAAGGTAATGACCACTTCAACAACCTTCATTGTCTGTGTGTGTGTGTGTGTGTGTGTGTGTGTGTGTGTGCACGTGCATGTATCTGTGTTCCTGCAAGCATTCACAGAGTTTAGTTCATTACTTTGAGGGCTTTCCATTACATAAATGTCTTTCTGCTGACATCCATCCCCCTGGTAACTTATAGTTAGTGTTTGTTGCTTATGGACTCCTTGACAAGACTGATGGCGTTTGCAGGGCTTTAAGCTTTAAACATTAGGCCAACTGCTCAGCCCCTCCCCTTTATGGGATGTTTCATTTAATCTACAGTTGTAACAGTATTGAAACCTAATTTATTGTTAAACCTCTCACAGTAAATCTGCCTTTTGATATTTAGCGAATTTGTCGATACAGAGTATGTTCACCTGTTATCTTCATTTCCTGTTGATAACACATCACATACCTGCGGACTCAGAAGGGATGAAAAAGGTGACAGTAAATTGCTTCAGGTGGCATTTCAAAGAACAATGTTTAGGCTTGTAACCTAAATAAACTGGAAAATAATAAAATAATGACGTTACTGATTATAATTTTAGTCTGGCAACTAGTAACTGTAACGAATGACATTTAAACAGTAACCTACTGTACCAAACCCTGGTGGTGATGGGGGGAAGGTGGGGGGGAAGGGGTCTGAATTGCTAACTAAAGTAAGCAGCAGGCTACCATACTGTGTGCAGGTGACTGGCTTTAATAGCAGGTCCTGTCTACATTTCTGGAGCCATGATGTGTGAAGCTCTTTCACTCTTAGCTGCTGCTACCATTTGCTTTCCTATTCTCTCTCTCCTTCCCTCTCCCTCTCCCTCTCTCTCTCTCCTTCCCTCTCCCTCTCTCTCTCCCTCACTCCCTCTCTCTCTCTCTCTCTCCCTCTCTCCCGCTTCCCACATCTGACACTATTTTGTTCTCACTCTGTCTGTCTTGGTGGTCTGATGGTCGTCCTTCCACCCCTCCCCCCCTCCCCCTCCTCTCCTTCCAGCTTTGTCTTCCACCAGAATCTGATCACTACCTCCCTGTCTGTTCTCACACCCCCATTATCTCCTCCACCTTCTTCATCATGTCCTTGTGTGACATGACGCTACTGTGAGCAACACACAAACACCGTGGCTCTGTACCCCAGCTGGAAACACCTGCGCGGGCATTTAAGACGACCCACGCACGGACACACACGCGCAGGCAGGCGCTCGTGCACACAGCGCGCTGCCACCACGTACACACTGCGACAAAGGAGTCTGAGGCGCGCTGATAACAAGCCTTAAGGAGGCTTAAAAGTGAGGCACCGCCTCTCTTGGCAGCGTGCCCGCAGATAGCTATGGAGGGCGCGCACATACATGTGTGTGTGTGTGCACCTCTGTCCATTTACGCATGCACGTGTGCAGATGTCTCAGTGATGAACGAATTACTGTTAATTAACGCTCGATTTTCAACGGTATCTTACTGTATTTCATGGTAAATGGACTGCATTTATACAGCGCTTCGCATTCACCCATTCACACACACATTCATACATCGATGGCGATGTCAGCCACGCAAAGAGACACCTGACCACCGGGAGCAGTTAGGGTTAGGTGTCTTGCTCAAGTACACCTCGACACTTGGTGAGGAGTTAGCAGGATTCGAACCAGCTCTACCACTGCGCCACTTGCTGCCCTATAATAATAATTACTGTAACATACTGTTACATATTGACGCTTTACTTGTACATTAACAGTTCATGTGGTTGTTGGTAATCCAGTAACAGCAGATAACTGTAATTTATCAGCATAAGACAGTATTTTTTGCTCAAACGGCTTACTTTTGGTGACAAATGACTATTCTTGTGCTTAACTAGACAGTACATAATAAACGCAGTGTAACCCTGTCCTGATTCCAAACACATCTCTAATGTGATAACGTGAAGATGGACTGTGCGTGTGCGTGCACATGTGTGTGTGTGTGCGTTTGTTTGTGTGGGTCTGTGGGTGGGTGTGAATGGGGTAGCTTCTTTTATTCTCAGCAGTTTACAGTGTGCGCTACATGCTTCACACATTTTGTGGTAACCTTTTACATTTCAACAATCTCGGAACCAAAATGCGAGCTTTGATTTTCATAATCTTACATGATTTTCATAAACAAATCATAATAATGGCTTTCAAGCACTTTCCGTTATGTTTTTCTATCTGTACAGAAGGAGATTACTGCAACACTTATCTTGTGGTTTTATTTACATGTGCATATCAGTCCAAATAGTACATTTTTCATGTTTATGGAAGGTGTTATATGTCTTATTTTCACAAAAGAATCCCAATTATGAATGCCTTACTCACAAGCTGCATATATTCAAAGCTACAGAAAAATTGAAGTATTTATTAAATTCAACAATACAGTAAATAGAAACATTGCAACATGTCTCATATGCAGCACTTGAATTCTGAAGGCCCTTTTCTGAGGGTGACATTTGGATTTTCAGCTCAACACATTTCTACCTACATTATTCCTTGTTATAGTGTCTGGATGCTGAACCGTTCCATTAAGTAGGAATCTTCTTGCTTTACTGTTCATTAACACCATGATTCATGTTGAGTCAATGCACTGGCCACCCGGGGCTTGCTAATGTCCCCGATAATGAGATTTGAGGAGAAATGTGTTCTGTGTGCGCTGACATTGAACACAATGGGATAGGTTTTGGAGGCTGTGGATGATGACAGTGATCCTATCTGTCTTTGCATTAAGATGCTTTGCGATTTGTCACTTCGGAATTGCAATTTCCGCTTGGCTATAAGATATTGTGCAGAAATTAGCAGCAAAGTCGCTGTTTTGTAATGTCTAGTGGTGATTTATTTTAATAAATCTTGCACGTTGTGCTTATCTGGGCTTAAAAATGATCTTGCCATATTGTACATGCTTTTATTTTAAATGTGACGTTTGCCTCTGTTTTCCTGCAAGATATTTAATTGTTAATTGAATTGTATATTTCATTTAACTGTTTCTGTTTCTAATGTCAGCAGTAGTAGTTCAGTGCTGCCTGGTTTTAACTGCATTGTTTCTCAATGTAATACAACCATCCAAAATAAATGTTGCATAAATTGCATCTAAATGTAACTTGCTATTGATATTTGTTCATTAAGTATAAAATATGTTTTCATTCAACAATGTTTGCTTTGTTTTGTTGACATTTTGACTAAAGGTTGGTTTTACTTTGTTGACATTTTGATTGATTGCATTTTTCTTTCTATTTAATAATATTTGCTGTTTCATAACTTGGATGTATACTTAATAAAACATAGGTGGAAACTTGGTTTTTATGTTATTTTCTTATTTACTATTAGAGGCATTGGGGAGCCCCTATAATGTTATTTGTCAATTAATTTGACATTTTACTGTAAATGCAATTACATTGTCCTTAATCTTCTAATATTTTGTACTGTATCATTCTTTTAAAAAGCTGTAAAAAATAAGAAAAAAGAATTTGTGCATTACAAAAACTGTGATGAGGGCTCTAATTTATGTTGAATAGAAACGTATAGATCCCTATGGAGGCTTGTAGAATAACAAAATATCATAAAACAAGCACACACACATTTGGACAGAAACTGTTTTATTGTAATATTTAATTAAAATGTGAAAATATATTTAGTTTGTAGGGTTATTGGACTACTAGTTGGTTTCATTATATGCATTTAAACAGTGTACCTGGGTTATTCAATAAACTATTAAATTGTTAACTTCAACTGTGTGGGCGTGTACAGAGTAGACCCCCGATTGATTGAAATTTCTAATTCTACAGTGTCCGGTTTGCTTTAAGTTGTCCCACCCATTGGGGCGGGACAACTGACACCTCCTTTATGATTGGGTGTAAAGCGTTTGCTGACCTCAGCAATACAGCAAGCATAACATTAACCATCACTAAATATCACTACATTTCTTCTAATACTAATATGTATCAATGGTTTCTGTACTGGTAGCTGGTAGCTATAGTAACATATCTAGCTCTCAAAATGAGCGGCTAGCACTGCCTCGGTCAGGTGCTTTCCAAAACAGCTGTGTCTCTTTCTTCTTCTTCTCTGGTGGAAATGCAGGAGGGTCCCTATGTGATGCTGAAGAAGAACTGGGAGCTGTACGAAGGCAACGATCAGTTTGAGGGCTACTGTGTCGACCTGGCCTCGGAGATCGCCAAACACATCGGGATCAAGTACAAAATCTCCATCGTTCCCGATGGGAAGTACGGCGCTAGGGATCCCGAGACAAAGATATGGAACGGAATGGTCGGAGAGCTGGTGTACGGGGTAAGGATTGGTGTTGGAATATGAAGGGGAATGGGATAGGGGCTGTTAGCAGGAACGGGGAGTTAGTCTAGTACAGGGGGCTTAGAGACCCACCTAACATCATGTGCCGGTAACGTCATTTTAAAAAATCTGTGTGTGCGCCAAATATTTTTGAACAGAGCCTCCAGAATCAATGATGCGGCTAAATAGGATGTCATCCAATCAGGAACCAGTAGGTAATTTCGCCACAGCCTTACTCACGACCAATGAGTGGAACAACACGATAGTAAAGCGCAGAAGCCTTTCATTGGTATTCTTCATTCATTCAATGCTTGAAATTTTCGTGACCCACTCACTCCCACTCAGTGACCCACCTGTGGGTCGCGGCCCACAGTTTGAAACCCGCTGGTCTAGTAGTCTTGTGGTTCCACTCCTAGCTGGAAGATCATGAGTCTGAGCCCCGGATTCAGCCTTCCTGCACACGTCATTGAGCAAGACGCCTAAACTCTGCCTTCTCTGCTCCTTGTAATACGTGTAATTGTGCTCATTGTAAGTCACTTTGGATAAAAGCGTCCGCTGAATTACCTAATTATACTGGCGGCATGGAGAGGAATATTTAAACAGCGAGAGAAAGGAAGAGGTGCCAAATTGAAGTTGGAAATGAACAAAGAATAAGAAGAGAGGGATGGAGTGAAGGAAACAGGAGAGGAGTAGTGTCTATTATGAAGACGTGTCTATAAATATGACATGATTGACATGTTGATATGAGAGAGAGAGAGCGAGAGAGAGAGAGAGAGAGAGAGCGAGACAGAGACAGACAGTGAGTTTCAGCCACTGCTATTTCACTATTCCTACTGTCATCCAAGCTAGTTTATCCATGTGCCACTGCTCCTGTGCACTCCATCCAGCACACACGGGCTAATCGCGAGCCTGTCTGCCCTCTCCGCAGTACGGCATCGGGCACCGCTCTGTTGTCGAACAGGGGAGGAGGTCGGTGGGGAGTCTGGGGGTTTCTACAGCGCGGCGACAATGTTAATCAGTCTTTAGTGTGCCCAGTGGACGGTGAAGGAGCAGGGCCGGCGACTAATCAGCTTTGAAACATTCCAAACACTCTGCGTCATTCCTAATACGTCACCTGCCATCGCCGCTACGGTACACATGTTGCCCATTGTCCTGCATTCCACTTGAACTGATTTGTGTGTGCCAATATGAAGCCCCCCCCTCTCGCTCTCTCTCTCTCTCTCACTCTCTCTCTCTATATCTCTCTCTCTATCTCTCTCTCATGTTCTCTCTCACTTGGATTTAAAGGTATTTCTACACCAATCTAACATTCATTTAGTTCTAGTGCCTTGTCTGTTAATTCACTGTCACTTGGCTACGGGGCATAGTGCCTCCATCGTGAGCTATGTTGCTCTCAATCTCCAACTTCCCCTTCGTAGTGCCAATGTTCCCTGCTGCAGAAGAACTCGTGCTGTTTGGCGTGCAGTAGTAAATATAAGGCAGATATTTTACCACACAGACACACACACACTCATTTCACTCTATTCTGAATATTTCAATGTTCCAAATTGTGAATATGGAAATCTTATCAACAATAATGGAAAATTATTGCTGAATGGTTGATGACATCTGCTGTGTTTGTGTGTGTAGGTGTTTGTGAGTGTGTGTGTGTTTGTGCGTGCGTGTGTGTGTGTGCGGGTTTGTGTGTGTGTGCGTGGGTTTGTGTATGTGCATGTGTGTGTGTGCGCGTGTTTGTGCGTGCGCGCGTGCGCGCGTGTGCGGGTGTGTGTGCGCGAGCGCACATGTGCGTGCATGCGCGCGCTCCTCCCACACCTTGCTGACTCATTTCTGTTCCAGCTGCGACCCTCTAACGGCTACAGTGTGAATTACGTCTCTGTCACCCCGTCGTTTCCTCCACCTATCTCCCATCTCCTCTCCCACACCTCCTCCCTGACTTTTGTGCCGCCTCGCTCCGTATTTGCTCCCTCTTGTTACGAATGAGAAGTGCGTGTCCCGCTGGCCCCCTTCTCTCAGTCAAGATCACAGCTTAGCCTGCCTTGTACCTCCTTTTCACTTTGGCCTGCTCCACATTAGCTTAATTGCTCTCTGAGGCCCCGTGCTAACCACCCTGCCTGCCCCCCCCCCTCCTCTCCTCCGCCCTGCAGAAGGCAGAGATAGCGGTGGCCCCGCTCACCATCACTCTGGTTCGCGAGGAGGTGATCGACTTCTCCAAGCCCTTCATGTCACTGGGCATCTCCATCATGATCAAGAAGCCCCAGAAGTCCAAACCGGGTGTGTTCTCCTTCCTGGACCCGCTGGCCTACGAGATCTGGATGTGCATCGTTTTCGCCTACATCGGAGTCAGCGTGGTGCTCTTTCTGGTGGGTGTTGGGGTGGGTGAACCAGAGCCATGTAGATGAGAGTCGCGCCAACTAAAGTTTGAAATTCTCAATGATCACGTGACTCACGTAGATGCAAAACAGTTATGGGCAATTTGAACTGATAAATAAAGATACATTTGGTCATTACTAGTCAATAAATGCATCGATTTACATTTATAGTACAGGGCACTTCTTTGTGTGAAAAAAATGACAGAGTTGACACGACTCTGTCCTCTGCATGGCTCTTACGTGAACTATTAACCTGACATGCCAGATGGATTGTTAGATTGTTAGACACAAGTCCATCTGGAAGCTGTCCGACAAAACAGTTTGAAAAAGGCAGGCACTTTCAAAAAATGCTTGGCAGTTGATTGGATGAGCCACCTGTCTGTCATTGTTGTTTTCAAGTTGTTTTCAAGTCTCATTCACCGTTGTCTCACCTAAACAGAATATGGAAGAGGTGTTTCACAATAGATGCTTCATGTGTCTATTATGTGTATTATATTGTTATACGGTGTTAATTCAATTACCCCCTTGTGTTAACCACAATATGCCAACTTTACAAAATAAATCATTTATGACTGATTTGACTAATTCCTTGCTTGACCTGTTCATTTCAACCACATCAAATTGAAGCCAAGATTATGCAGCATCTGATCTCAACCAGACCAGCTGCTTTACATGCATTGACCAAATAATCCAGGGAGCCATGTTTAAGAATAACCCCAATTTATATTGTGTCCCCCGCTCCTTCCTAGGTGAGTCGTTTCAGCCCCTATGAGTGGCATGCCGAGGAGCCGGAGGAGGGCTCCACAGAGCAGGGCCCGACCGACCAGCCCCCCAACGAGTTTGGCATCTTCAACTCGCTCTGGTTCTCTCTCGGGGCGTTCATGCAGCAGGGCTGTGACATCTCACCCAGGTAAGAACGCCCCTCTGCCTCTCCATCCCCCCTCCCCTCCCCGCATAAAAACACAACATGCTCATTTTCAGTGCGTTTTGTACCCCCCGGTCAGAGGAACCCAATTTAGGTTCCCAGTCCATTTGTGGGGTTGGGAGCAGAGTTGGTAGTCTGTTGCAACAGTCATGAAAAACAATGCAGACCAATACAGAACATTCGCTTCCCAAAACGCATTCCATCAGCCGGTAAAACTTGGATAGATAGAGTATATATATATATAATTAGAGAGTGAGAGAGAGAGAGAGAGAGAGAGAGAGAGAGGAGGGGAGAGAACATGGCAGATCCCCTGAGTGTGTGTGTGTGTCTGGTTGTCTGCATGTAAATAGAAGATGGAGACCAGGGCTAGGCTGTGGCTGGTGCGTGAGAGCAGAGCGCTGTTAGGCCCTGGTGCTACAATACGCCATGTTGCTCTTCTTAGCACTGAGTAGGGCCACGCGAGGAGAGGCTTCGTACACTCACACATGCAGCGGACATTACTGCTTATGCGAACCTACTTAGCATGCGCTCACACACGCGCGCCCGCGTCCGCGCACACACACATGTACGCACAGCCCTATAGAGTGTGCTAGGTGCGAGCTATAGCTGTTAGCGGGGTGTATACATCTTTAATGTGCCGCATGGGGCCAGACTCTGCCTTTTATTTTTAGAGTATTTTTTAAGAATAAGGCATTTTTATTATTGATATCCTGAGAATGCAGTTTAGTGAAATATTCAGGACATCATCCAAACAGACCTTTTCACAGAGCAAATCTGTGGAGGCAAGCGAGAAAACCGAACTTAAATAAGCTACAAAGGTTCAGGGTTTGAGAGAATATATAGCCACAGTAGCTGAGAGGAGAATTGGGGGGGGGGCTTTTTCATTCAGGACATGGAGGGTGTCGTTGTTGAAGTGAGCTGTGTTTTGTTAAGCGATGCTGAACAAACACAGTAGAGAGAGAGAGAGAGAGATACAGTATATATATAAATATGGATGGATAGACAGAGAGTGAGGTAACTGACTCAGTATGGTGAACAGGGAATGGGCATTTTTAATAATGTTTTACTAGAGCAGCATAACATAACAATGACTTCATTGAAAATTGAAATGAAACTGAAACATGTCTGATTTCAAGTTGTTATTAATGGAACGGATTTAATAACACTGCAGGACATTCCTGTCTTTTGTTCTGCATGTGTAGCATTATATAAAAGTTCACATTAGCCCGCTCTTAATATTAATTGCTTTTGTACCTTAACTCAAACGCACAAACAGCCATTCAGTTACCCAGGGCAGCTTTTATCGGCTGTAGAGTCGTTTTAAGCCTGATATACACTGCCCTAATATAACAGCAGGGTGCTCATCAGGTCTAACCGGTGTATATTAAAGTCGACCGTATACACCGCATATCCTCTACGGCGGTCCGCTAGTCGGTGGTGGTGGTTGCTGACAAGCCCAACTCACATCTGAAAATGGAACGGGTCCCCAGCAAACCACACAGTGACAGCAGTCGTCATGCCAACAGGAATGCCTCGCTGACAGTTAGCTCGGATTCATCACACGAGCTAGCAAAAAGGCACGGCAGGTAGAATTACAGAGAGCACAGGCAGGCAGGGACACAGAATGTCTTTATCCGCACACACCGCTTCATTTTAAACAAAGCACAGCACACGAGTCACGTTGCCGGGTCGTCAGCTGACAGACCAGCTGATTGTTGCTTTGCACACATTGGCCAATAGTTAGGGTGCGTTTATACTTAACCAGCTGGTTTACCTGCACCTCCTTGTTCCCTTGCTAGCTCGTTAGCTCCCTCCTCCTCCCCATGCACCTCCTTGTTCCCCTGCTAGCTCGTTAGCTCCCTCCTCCTCACCCTGCACCCCCTTGTTCCCCTGCTAGCTCGTTAGCTCCCTCCTCCTCCCCATGCACCTCCTTGTTCCCTTGCTAGCTCGTTAGCTCCCTCCTCCTCCCCATGCCTGTGCGCATGGAAAAGGCGTTCCATGTATGTGCACGGAAAGGGCTTTCCATGTATGTGCATGGAAACGGCAGGGAGCTCCCAGGACAGAGCCATACCTCCAGATGTAAATAATTAAGTTAATAGAAATATTACTTTGACAAAGTAGTCCTGACTGAAATACTTGAAATGCTTTTTGCTGACTCAGCAAAACAACACACTAGCCAAGCCATTGCTCTTTGCTGTTGTGGACCAGTTACAGTATACCATGGGTGCAATCACCCAGTTTTAGCTATGTACTCTGGGCCTAAACAGTGGCGTTAAGGAGGATTTTACTAGAGAATGGTTATTATAACAACTCCTGGATTACTTACAGCCATCCTTCAGGTACATACTTTATACTAAATAAATTGCCATTATTACAATCATAATTCAGTGCTGTTTATGGTGGGCTATACTGTTTTGGTGCTTTTATGTCATGCTATTAAATGAAGT
The DNA here is from genome assembly GCA_026546735.1 of Forbesichthys agassizii. Lineage (NCBI taxonomy): Eukaryota > Metazoa > Chordata > Actinopteri > Percopsiformes > Amblyopsidae > Forbesichthys > Forbesichthys agassizii. The sequence goes on from JAODLL010025648.1 coordinate 24,005, forward strand.
AGCTCCCTTTCCTGTGTATTTGTGGAGGATGTGTGGGTCAATAAGTTTTAAAACCCCCCCATGTGCTTTACAGCTTGCTAGTTTGAAGACATAGATTAGATGTTAAAATGTCTCTTCTATTGTCTTGTATAGTGCTGTGTTGTGCTGTTAAAGGGCTGTTGGTTGTGGGATGGTCTGCACATAACACAGACACAGGCCTATACTATATAAACAGCGTTAATTCAGATACATGTTAAATGAATTGTGGATTAGTCCCATTTACAAGGACTTAATTCTGTGTTTTAACCAACTCTAAATCCACTCTAACTCTAAACCTTTAATTCTGGTCCGACCTATTAAACTGTGAATGACAAATTACCCTTAAAAATCATTTTTTCATATGCAAGAGTGATTCTTATATTTTTAGCCCTTGCAATTGCAGTTACACCAAGCTCTAACACACACACACACACACACACGCGCACACACACACACACACGCACACACGCGCAC
>JAODLL010025658.1:0-24494 GCA_026546735.1 Forbesichthys agassizii
TTTATACCATAGTAATATTGTAATAGAGTAACATAAGTTAGCCATGGTTTATACCATAGTAATATTGTAATAGAGTACCATAAGTTAGCCATGGTTTATACCACAGGAATATGGTTGGTTCATGCTTGAGAATTTTGGTTCCGCCCTATTCTCAGCTACCCTCGCACAATACCGTGCAACTGCATGCAACGAAACGGTTCGATACAACTACACACGTCGTTACACCCCCAGGATAAGGCCTTTGGTGTACTGGTAATCGGTGTGTGGAACAGAGGAAAAGTGTGTGCATGCATGAGTAGTTTGTCCGTGTCCAAGTGTCCAACTTGTATCAAAATAAAATACCGCCACTGCTTGCTGAAAGACGTTCCCTTGATGGTGACTGGAGTCACACCACTATTTCTGCTAGGTACAGCGCATGCTTACTACATATGTCCAAAGCAGAAGGCTTTAATAGGGCACTGATGACTAGACATTCAGACTGTTTGGTCCCAGTTACCTGGGAGGCCACGCTGGGATCATCTAACAACATGTATGTGTGTGTGTGTGTGTGTGTGTCCGCCATAGGCCCCTGGTCACCTTTCTCTGCGGGAGTGTGCTCTGGCCTGCTCCCGCCGCTTCTGTCTCTCCCAGTCGCGCCGCGATTTGTCCTCCTCCCACTGGCGCTTCTTGCGGTCGCTCTCGCGCTCCTTGTCCTTCTCTTTGAGGCGCGCATGCTTTGCCGCTGTGGAGACGCAGCGCGTCAGCAGGGTTCAACACACACACACACGATCGATATACAGGGGAAGCAACACACACCTCCCTCAGCCGAGTGACTGCGATGACGTCTCTTATCTTTTCTCTTCTCCTCCTTTCTGTGGTGAGACTTGTCTTTTCTGGCAATTTGCTGGGGGGGCTTGATCGCTAGTGATTCATCTTCATCTGCCCTGCAATAGAGCACAACCAACATTCAGGCATGTGACTGGCCAGGGATCCAAAGAAAGGAAATCTACAAAATACCAACAGGGCCTCGACACAAGATAGACTACATATGTTTTCGTGTTTGAGTGAGGGAGCTACTCTTCTACTAGAGCTGGGCGATATACCGCTTTTTTTTCAAAAGAGATATACAATTGACAATATTGTTTATATCGGTATAGTTATATTATGCGTTAATTCATTTTTCGATTTGTTCATCTCTCCCTCCATTCCTGCACTTTGCTTGAGTGAGGAGTGGAATGCGAAGCACATGATTAAGTACATTCAGAGTGTCGAAGGGGCGGAGACAACAGAGAAAGCTCACGTGTCGGCCTACTAACTCCGCTTGCACAAGTTGACACGGAGTGAGCATTTGAAACGCACCTTTTTTTCCAGAGTAGCCAACGAGAGGGCAGATACTGGGTCACATGCTCAATTTCATTTGTGACAAACAGATACAGGTTTGCATACGATACAGCGACTAGCCAGCTAGAAGTAGATTGCGGGTGCGAGTGGGTCGGGTTAAAACAAGACCACGCAGTGGTCCGACCAAGTTATAAATATCTACTGAATCATTGCGTGCGAGCGGGGATTCTCCGATCCTTGCTCTTGCAAGCGCACACACACACAATGGCACAGCTCTGAAGCAGTGGTGCAGATCCTCTCATGCCCTGGCTGTCAATAGACTAATCTGCAGGCATACCGAACTATAAAGTTGGTAAACCTTTATTTAGTAGCATATACGCATACGTACTACTGCCTATAGGCTATATGCATTAAGATAGCGCAGCCTATTGCTAACAGATAAATAAAACAATTAAATAAGCCTATAGCAATACTGCTCACTTACTTTGCTGTAGCCTGCTGTGGTTCCAGAGATAGGCATAAGGACTTTGGTGGCTCTGCTATTGGCATGTCCCTTTGAAACGTGCATTAAATTAGAAATCATTATCTCCATATCGCAATTGATATACACACACAGGTTGGCGGTGTGTGGATCTGGTTGGGTTCGGGTGGTTGATAAACGCATATATTTTTGTTTATAATGTATCTAGAAATAAAAAATGTCAAATTTCCGTCAGGTTTCCTCCTCCTTATTTCTTCTTGTTTAATTTGCCATGATTAGCATAAATAGCTTGTTGTTCCGCTAGGCTAAACAATACTGTACCGAATTAATTTGCTTTTCAACACAGTTGATCCTGGCAGAATCAATATAAAGTGAGATTTTCCAATGCTCTCGTGTTGAGTTTTAATGTTAGTAGTTTAAATTACATCATTACTAGGAACATCGCTATTTTCCCATTTGCATATATATTTATATCAATCAGCATCGTGTTTATAGCTATAAGGGTGTGGTTTAGGGGTGCGAAAGCGAAAACAACCAGATGGTTCATCCAATCAACTGCCAAGTATTTCTTTGAAAGTACCTGTCCTTTACAAACGGTTTGAAAGTATGGCACCCCAGATGGACTTGTGACAACAATTCCTTTGGCTTGTCAGGAGGAATACCGATATATATATCGTGTATCGTATTCAACCTAAATATATCTGGATATTATTTCTGGTCAATATCGCCCAGCCCTACCTTCTACTGAACCTTCACTGGGCTTATCCAGGGTATGCTAGTAGAGAGAATTATGACCATTTTAACCATTAAATGCAGAATTCTGGTTCACCTTCAAATTAACATATTCTGATGTTTGAAATATTCATAATTGTAGAATTATGCTATGTTTTCAACAGAGGTCTAGGTCTGTTTCCGAGATCAAACTATTTCATCCACAAGGCATATCCAATATATCTACTGAAATCCTGTCGAGTCTCAAAGCTCTCATCAAAAATCATATCTGATAGGCTATTGACAGTAGATGTAGAAAGCTACACTTAGGCTAAATGTTTAGATACAGTATTTGTAAACCAACCCAATTGAATAATGGAAATATAGAAAATTTGCCAGAACCAAAATAAAGAAAGTTTAGGTGTACACGATTCCCGTATGTCGCTTCATCGAGGTTGGGAAATCAAGATCTCCTGATTGATCAGGAGAAATCACATCCCTGAACATTAACAATGATCACATTTCAACTGATCCATTAGCCATTATTTACATTTTGGATGTGTCCTATGTGTATGGGGCCTAGAAATGCTCTTCAAGGCAAATGCTTATTGCACTGTTTAAAACATTATTTAATATTGTAACATTTGTCAAAGTAACTGTCTATAAAACGTTCTACCGTAAGGGTTTCTTTAGCAATGTGTCAGAATTGTTTACAGTATTTATACATTTAAATATGCTGTGCTCCCATTTGTTCTTGCAGATTTTCTGAAGGAACATCTAAGAATGCAGTACCTGTCCTCTGTTGAGTCTTCCCGTGTGTACGGGGAATTACGAATAGTTATTTCCATCCTTTGGTCCCGTAGTTCTCCTTCCTCCGGAGTGTCCCGTTTGGCTTCCCGATCATCCGCCTGTGGAACAGGACACGAAGCCAGCTACATGCGGCAAGGAGGTGTGACAACAGGGGAAAAGCTTACAAGTTATCCAATGAGAAAAGGAGTTACTGTGAACCTGCCACAGGCTTAAGATGCACCAACAGACATTAACTACAGCCTGGTGAGTCTGGTTTGGTTTGTCACATGACAAGTCAATATGATATTGTTTATGGTAATAGTGGTGCCAATAAGTGTCAATTCAAATTATTATCATGTGAATGAAACACTTTGAATTAATACCACATGACTATTTTTAAACACAGGCACAAATGAAACTGTAAACGTGTAAGATCAGGTCTCACAATGCTAATAAAGCTACATTATGGCTAGGACTTTTCATGGTTATTAATAAATACGTCATATCACTTTCATAAGGTATAGAATAGTATAAAATGATTTTTCCATAAACATTTATTTCAAGATAATTTTTTAAACATATTAAACTAGATTAAACACAATTGTTTCATATTTCATAGCATTATGTGTTTGAACATATGCACTGTTTCCGTGTTGTGTATAATTATAATTAGTTTATTTACTTTACAATTACTTTACATTTTTCTGTTGCTTGGGCTCTGTCCTCTCTTCTAATTCCCTTCGGAGCTTCTTCTCCTGTAGAATTTCATCGAGTGTTTTCACTTTCCAAGTCTCTTTTTCGTCCCCCATCAGCACCCACTCTCCACCAACTGCAACAGAGACCACTGTTAAATAATTACTTTTCACTAACTATTTGACTACTCTATAATTCAACGATACCAATCGGGATTTAATGTGGGTATATTACAGAACAGGCTTTAACCAATATTGATGCTTGCTATTTTTTCTTCCATTTACCAGGGGTAATGTTTCTAAAGTGAAGGTAAGGATCGAGATTATTGCCTATTACCTGGGTGCTTCGTATGTTATCCATAGCAGAAACTTCGCAGTTTCACTGGTTGAAGAAATACAAAACAAAACACACCATTCCAAAAATGACTGGACATACAGTAGTTTAAATTTGGGGTGATGGACAGTGGGGTGACTGCAAAAGAATGGATCATATCAGGGTAGGCCTTTGATTCAGTATGAAACTAGTATGATGTGGCACTTAAGGCAAACCCGACAATGGAAAATACGGCAAGTTCAATAACTACAAAAGTAATGACCAAAAGAAGCATGGACATAGTTGCCATATATTGAGATTTTGTTTTTTAGACGCTGGTTTATAACATACACAATATAACTAAATAAATATTCGATTATTTTTGTGTAACCAAGCCTGTTACAATTATTACAAATCAAGCAGCACCTCCCTGTGGTCTGCTTTATCACAATATACCGTACTAATATTACCGTACGGTACCCATACAATGCATTTTATCTTGGCCTCACCTAAACTAGCCCCTGGTAAACTAGATAAGTGCGTTGTGGCAAGCAACAACACTGGTTATTTACATACTAAGCTTATAAAATGCTATACTGTATATTATAATGTACTATATTATCATACAAGAAGAGTGAGTGAAGTATTTTTTGTCAGTAATGAAGGTAAAACAGTTCCCGCTAAGAGGCTAACACACGTAGCCTACCTTACGATAAGCTAACAACACAACAGCTAATACCGGACAATTTCTCCACGCACGCATGACTATTATAAACCACAGGCTGAAGCGGGTTACGGTGCTGTGCGGCTGTGTAGGTAACTATTGTGAAAACTTAAAGTACGCGATTCATTAGAACTCCCTACAAGTTTGGATAGTTTGACAAACCTGAATTATCCTCCGCGGTATTAATGAACACCGGAAGTCACAACGTACACGCTTCTTCCATTTCCGGTTCATCTACTTGCTCGACTTGCCATAGTGACAACAGGTGTATGCCGCCAACTACTGGCGTGCTTAACCTTAGCTTTGAATAGAAACACCGCGAAATTATACAGTATTATTGTATTCTCTATTGAACAACACGATACACACATTAACAATGGGTTAGGCCCTCCACCTTTCAAAGATTGATTGCTGTGTGCAAATCAAAACTATGCATGACCATGTCTAAAGTGTTTGGATGGTTGTTATTAAATGATGACACAAGAAGCATGGCAGACAATTTTGTTCTACCTAGCAAGTTAGTGACTAGTGCAACAAGGTAAACTAGAATACCTAGCATAGCTCAGACAAATCCATTCTAAGTATTGCAAATAATAAAGTCAATTAACTGAAAAACTCAACAGTGTTGGATATCTATTTATTTTTATCAGTTATATATACACACACAGTTATATATTTATCATAATGTCCATTAATCGTAGCGTCAAGGGGAGCACTCATTCATCGACCACGTCTCAATATGCTAGCCTACGTGTATCCCTTCCAGTCAATAACCGGTACCGAATTTTTTTAGTTAAAAGTCCATTTGTGATAATGACATTCAATCAATTATCTTCCTCTTCTCAGCTGCTCTGCTGCTCCTTATGGACGACCAACCCTTTGGCAATCAAGTCCGGGATTTCAACCGCCAACCACGGCCCCAAACCCAGAGCCATAAGGTGGGCTAGACCAAACTTTGGAACGTTTCGGGCCCAAAGCGGTTTGAAGTGGTCCGTGAGGCAGATCTTGCCTCCTCGATACATCTTGGCTGTCTTCCCGTCCAACTCCGGGATCGCCACCTCAGGTGCGGTGGCCGGGTATGTGACTGGAATGTCGAACTCCACGTCAAACTCGTAGCGTAGCAAGTCATGAACGAACCAGCATTTGCCGAACCACCGGGTGCCCTCCTTGTTGGACTCCAGCCGGAACCAGTCGTTGTCAGCCGCTTTATTGTTCTCCACGTACCGGATCAGAGCTACGTACTCTTCTTTGAGCCGCTGGACCCACAAGTCTTGGTCCCGTGGACCGGAGTTTGTCTTCAGGAGTGGGATCTCAGACACCGCCTTCCTTGTCGCATCGTCTGCCATTACGTCTGTCTGAGCCCAATACACACGTGTACTCCTAAAATGTTATTAATATTAGGCCTATATCATATAATTGTTGTGCTATGCGTGCGGCTGGTTTGTTAGAAATGACGTGTGGCATATGTTTTACTTCCGCTTGTGTATCGATCACAACAGGAAATGCGTTCAGTTATTTTCTTCGGTGTCTATGCTTATTGGTGCATTGCTGCCTCCGACTGAACTGGAGTGTGTAACAGAAGAAAATAATGAAATAATAATCATAATCCTAATAATAATGTATTATTATATATTAATAAAATAACGTAATATAAAAAAACTAGATGATCATAGCCTAAGTTTATTTAATAAAAAAATACAAATATAATATAGAGTAGCCTATTTCCTATATTTTCCTCAAGAGACCTGACATTGACATGTAATGGTGTTTTGTCTCATAGCCTGGCTATGCTCTCAGATACATTTATTTCTGGCAAATGGCCAAAAACCACCTCTGGGGATAGCGGGGGTCACGAATCTCTGGCACTGTTATTTTGGGGGGCTGAGAAGTTTGAGAACCCCTGGGCTACAGGACTTTAAAAGTCATTAGATTGATGTGCAGCACATCACACATTACACTAATGTCTCTTTTGTAATTGGGTCATTGCATACTACATGACTGGGGGTCAAAAACTAGATGTTTCACCCAACAAAGACAAACTTGAGCTTGTAGATCGATTGTTTCATGAGTGATATGCATTGCCTGTATATCCAGTGTTGGGCAAGTTACTCAAGAATATTAATATGTTACTATTTACTTATTACTACTTCAAAACGTAATGACATTGCTTTACTTATTACTGGGTATTAAAAGTAATTAGGCTAGTTTTGCCCTCCCTACCTGAAAAAGGTGATTTTTCTTTTTCTTAGAACAAAGTAGCGGTCTGTTCAACTTGTTTCTGGTTGACCACAATGTGTGCATTTTCTAGTTGGGTACTTGCCTAGTAGGCTATATAATTATAATTATGATATATATATTTAATAATAATAATAATAATATAATTACACTCTAGGCTACTGTATAAAATAGGCAAGCACCAAACTGGAAAATAGGACAGAAAATAATCAACTAACATTTAGCTTTTTAAGTGGGAATAAACAAACACATATGCACACACACACGCGCACACACACACACACACACACACACACACACACACACACACTAATTTATTACAAGTTCATGTAAATAAATAAATAAATAAAATAAAATATAAATTTTTTTATTTTATTAAATCAAACCATCAAAACAAATCTAACAATTTTTCAAACAATAACAGAAATTTTCATTATTCTTTAATAGATTTCCCATTTTTCATTTTGGGGTTGTGATGGTATGATTTCTTGGAGGTAAATAATAATTTAAAATGGTTTGAAATTTTTAAAAAATTATTTCTCAGAAAGCATTCTTCTTAGCTCATCATTCTCTCTCTGAAGTCGTTTATTCTAAAGAACAATGGGACAAATAATACATAGTAATTATTTTTTTTAACCAAATGAAGATTTCATATTCCATTGTCAAACCAACCTTATGCCTGAGAGCCTCCACTATCAGATCCCGTCCTCCTCTAACATTCTCCTCTCTTTTGGTAGCTTGAAAAGCATCTCCAATAATTGAGACCAGCAAATGAGACTGAGGACAGATTTGATCATTTCACATAGGCAATTCATTCATTAAGTGAAATAACTGCTGTTTTAATGCTATACCAATAATAATCAATATTATTTTAATGACTAGTAGTAAACTGTTAGCATCATGACTATCATCATGTTTGTCACCAACATAGTTCTGAGTTCATCATTTAACAACATTATTATTTTAATTCCAAATGTCAGCATAGATATAATTAGCCTAGAGTCTAAGGCTCAACACACTTTCAACATTATTTTTACAAAAAGAGTTCACCAAGTTCTCAGTAAGAGTTTTCCTGAACACCCAATAATGACCGTTATCACAGCTCTTAAGACACCATTTAATGTCTTCTATGCAGAATCATTTGTCCTTAATAAAAAAATACTCACAAACTTCTTGCTTTGGAACAGATAGCAGTGGTACATGTCTGCTGCAGGATGTTTGGCCACGAAGCCAAAGACTTTGATTGAGGTGGGCAAGACACCGCAGAAGGATATAGAGGATAGAGGACATGTATACAGCATATACTGAGGACAACAGACAGAAAGAAGACAGAGACAATATACAATTAATTTAACACATAAATACTGATTACTGAAAGTATTGATGAGATGTTATGTTCTACAAGGAAGTACATAAACATACATTAACTTTGACTGTAATCACACACCTTGGTTTTGTTTTCCAATATGTCTATCCCACTCATGGACAGGAACAGATACACTTTACTCTTTTTATGCACCTTTTCTGGGGCATTTTCAACTGGTGTCTACAAAAAGAAATTGCAAAAAGACAGGGAATCTGTCATTTGCTATATGTTAATAATAGTGATAGCTATAGCTATAGCAGCACAATTTACACCTTCTTGGTCATTCTCGTCTTGATGTCCAGCGGCTTTAATACAGGTATTTATTCTGTTTCTAAAACACAGTGCTCTATGTTTGTACTTGGTTACTGTACAGCAGGTCAGGTGTGGAATACAGGTGCTGATCTGCCAATGACAACAAATATCTATCCTTTAATAAGCTTTAGCTAATAAAACACCTTTAGGCTCTCCACTGCATCAGTCAGAACCTGAAATCCTTCAGGACGGACCACCTCCACACGCCCAAGAAACTATATGATTCAAATAGATTATAAATAAAGAAGAAATCATGAATACAGTTAAACCACACCAAGTTTTTAAACCACAAGTGTTTTTAATGTGAATAAGAGATTTGTATTATAACTAAGCAACACAATGGGAAGTAATGACAATGGCACATATTAGTACTACTAGTAATCTTAATATTATAATTACAAATAAATGCGACGCTGTAATTCTTAACTTCTGAAATGCTACTTGATAAAAGATTTATTTACCTTTACTGGAAAGGATATCTCACTGTCCTCATCTGAAATGTCACTCATCTTCAGAACTATGAAACCTGGCCTGTCACAGGGTCTTTAAGCCACTAGGTTCACTGGCAATAACTGTTAGAATAATTAGTTAGTCATTTAGTAATTCACTTAAACAAGCCAGGTTCTAAGTTTACAACCTGGCTTGTATAGGTGACTTACTGCAATTTAACAGAGAAATTAGATTTTACCTTTTCAAAATATAGTCCAAGAAAGATGTACGGTCTGCTGAATGTGTCTAAAGTCCATTTATGGATACCATGTTAATAAATAACTAGTAAACAGCATGTCTACCTTATTGTTCTATTCACAGACACAGTGGTGCTATGGATGTTGGTGAAATTAATCAAATATCCCTCTCAGAGTTAACATTGGCACGACATTGTATATATAAAACTTTGGAGGGGGTAATCATTAAATGCACTTAGTTAAACTGCAATTACCTTTAATAGAAACACTGAGCCCTAATTCAGGATGGGCGGGGTCTGGACAAGTTTTATGTGGTGGTTAAATGTATTTTTACATCGGAGGGTCCATTTAAAGGTATAGTAAGTGATTGTAAGCAACAATATCCTTCACCATGCATTTCCAATGTGTAAGGCTGAGCTTCTGAGTAGTAGTTTTCAAAGTTTTGAGTAGGAACTTATGAAATATACTTGGAAGGTGAAAAACCATTTGTCTATCATCGTCTATCACCAGCTGACTTCCACAGGTTATCGTCCATAGGTAACGTCACATCTTCAAAACGCCCATACTGTAGCTGCCAGTATGACGCTGATTCGTGTGAACCACTGGTGTTTCATAAATGCATGTATATAAAGCCTCTACAGAGTACTGTAAGCCTGTACTGATGCTCGCGGCAAGCTCACAAGAAGAATGATATACAAACGGGGCTACAAACTCTCTATCACACATATCAGACCCTGACTTAACACCTATTTGGGGACTGAAAGCGAGTTGGACAGTGCTTAATTTTGAATACATGTTTATGTGTCTGCTGTGTAATGAAGCCTGCTATGAAGACTTGTCTCATTAGTGGTCTTTGTGTGCATTTACTTGACCTGTTAGGTCCCATTGCAGAAAATGAAGTCTCAACAACACCTATGCTAAATAATTGTGGTGACTAACAATTAGTCTGCATTGTTAGTCACAAGTGGGGCCCCGGGTTGATTGCCTGATCAGTAATCTGGCACCGCATTGGTTTCTCTCTGAAGAGACATTTGGAAACCAGTTTGGCTTTGCTCTTGGATATACTTGAATCCTCTTGCTGAATAAGTGCAGTATCCAGTAGATAATTGCATTAATAATCAGAGTCAGCGATTGTAAGCAAATGCACTTTAGTAAAAATTCAGCAAATACATATTATAGTATGCCAGCTGCACATTCTGTTTTCACGCAGCCCTGGGCCCTATTTCACAGTTATGCCTGAAATTATTCAAATGTTTCAGAAAGATGACTCATGGAAAGTTACCATGGTAACTGACTCTGAACCTACTGTAACCTACAAAGGCCGGCAGCCTAGAGCATTTTGATCAAACGAACAAGATACCAACATCTGAACATAGGTTACACCATGAATGTTTCTAACATGTGCAGATATGGATGTCTGCCGGGGACCCCCTGCTGGGTGTGCCCACCCCAGAGGGGTCCAAAAACATATTTGATCAAACGTAGGAGGTACCGCATGAAACCTATTTCAAATGAGTTGGTACATCTCACAGAGCACAGAATGGCCCATGCCAGACATTTTATCTGCTGGAAAAGGGCCACTAGACACCCCTAAATGTGAACCCCCCAATGTCTAATATATTAGAATTGACCTAGTAAATCTAGTACAGAAATTCCCATGCCAGACAAATAACATGATATTCTATTACAGATGTTATTCATCTGAGTCATTTATTTGATCTGTTCTCTTCTCTTCGTAGGCAATGAAACAGATTTCTTTAGTGTCTCCAATGTCCATCAATGCAGCGAGAGCGGTATTGCAATCACTTTACTGCAACTAAGTGACGAAAAGAGAGCTGAGCCGGAAAGCAAAGCTCTCAATCTACCAGGCAATTTTCATTAATATGGTCATGACCAAAAGAACTAGATCACGGGTACAAGCGGCCAAAATGGGTTTTCTTTGTGTCGAAAGGAGCCAGTTGAGGTAGTACAAGCATCTAGTAAGGATGCTTCCTGGGCACTTTCCTTAGGAGGTGTTCCAGGCACATATAGCTGGAAGGAGGCCTCGGGGAAGACCCAGGACTAGGTAGAGAGATTATATCTTCACATTGGCATGGGAATGCCTCGGGATCCCCCAGTCAGAGCTTGCAAATGTGGCTCGGGAAAGGGACGTTTGGGGACCCTGCTGGAGCTGCTGCCCCCGTGACACGACTCCGGATAAGCAGGTGAATATGAATGGATGGATGGATTGATCACTGAATGTTAAACACTGACCAAATACAGATGCACAGAAAAAACAACTGGATATCTTTCCCAGCCAACTACTTTCCAATATTCTTACAGACTTTAAACTTCATAGAACACAATTTCTAATGAATTCCCAATATTTTTTTTAAGTAGATTATTTTAATTTGTGATGCAAATAGCATCACTGATGCTGTTTTCGTTCCTAACATTAGGGGGCAGCAGCGTACACGGTAACATATTTTGCATGTAGATGTACAGGTAGGCTACATGCAGCAATGACTTTGGACCGCTTTGGACAAATTAACAATAGGTCAACATTGGTTTCTGGGACTAAATGGTAAATTAATACATTTACCGGTAGTATTTTATTGTATATTCCACGTTTGTAATTTGTTTATTAACTTTTGCATAATTTGGCTAACTAGTATAGTAGCAGCTAACAGGTACTTAGCCAGCGGCGCTCCCTGCTGACAGAAACGACAAAAACATTGACAGCTCTGTCAGGTATTTCTCTGTCTGGACCAATTCCTCTTTATTGTTTGCAGACTGCCGTTATTGACAGACGCAATGAGATCTGACCTGATCTCATTTTGCTCATTGACAACAAGTTAGACACAATCAGAGCTGCCGTGGAAGTAGGCTAACTGGTTTGACTGGTAGCGGTGAGTCTGCCTTGATTTAAGAAGGCACAGTCTTTTTGGGATGGGCACGCGTTGGTCCCGAAGCGGCAGTAGCCTCGCTCTCCTCTCAGATAAACATACGGGAGGGCAAACAGAGGACAGGGACGACGACTCTTTGGACGGTCATGTCAGACGGGAGGACATTGCACAGTTCCCTTACGTGGAGTTCACGGGCAGAGATAGCATTACCTGCCCAACATGTCAAGGCACTGGACGCATTCCTTCTGGTGAGTATGGCGTAACAACTGTATCATTCAAATTGCAGAGCTCTAGAATGTCGTAACTTTGAAATTGGTGAAGTTACCACGCGTTTAACTTATCAATTACATTATTATTTCATGAAGGTAGTGGATATGAACTCTATTTTCATTATGTGTTACAACTAGAAAACAAAATATGAAACGTTACATTTAACGTTTAATATTTTGTTTTCTATTGTTTTCACATTGGACAGGTGATTTTTTTCTAAATGGTTAAACACGTGTTTTTGGTTTGTTTTGGAGTTTTGATGCAGTCGGGAAGTACACCTAGATTGCATCATAATGGAAAGTAATGCATTTACATGCTTTAAAAAAATAATCCTGTCAATCGTTTTCCTTAGCTAACCTGTTGTGTATTCCTTACTCGTTAGAACAAGTCAATGAGCTGGTGGCTTTGATACCATACAGTGACCAGAGGTTAAGGCCCCAGAGAACGTGAGTAACCTTCGCCAACACCACCATATGGTTTTCAGGCCTCTTTTATGCACAAGACCTCAATTTGGTCACTCCTGCTGTTGCGAACCTACTGTTTTTACTATGCATTGATCATAATAATTCATCATCATAATAATATTTTCATCATAAATACAGCAGCAAGCAACTACTTTCTATTTAAAGACAAAGACAATTGTGGCCTGAGCAAAGAATGACATTGCACTCCCTCTGTGTGTTGTAATAGAGCTCCTCTGTTTGTTCTTTGTTTTCATAGACCAGAGCATCATTATTTCAATTTGTAGTTGTTATGGCATATATGCCAATTTTTTTTGGGAAAACTATTTGCAAAAATGACTTCATTTATAAAAATTGCTGTTTTATACCCTGCTCATTTAACATAAAATCCCACACCCACACATCGTCACACGGCTACTGAGTAAGATAGGGGAGGCCAAAAGAAGTATTTTCATGGTTTCAGGCTATTTAGGGAAACCTGGGATCATAACGTAGCAGTTGGCTTACTGCTGTGTCTGCTGGAAACACTATTCATAGCCTAATATGTGTGGTCTACATTTTATAATTATAATGCCTAATTAGTGTACGCAATATATGCTATACTAGATTGTAAAACGACCTCAGTCAAAGTTAACATGCAGTGGTTGCAGTCCTAACACTGCTCTGCAAAATCTCCAAAGTATACAGTTGCAAGAAAAAGTATGTGAACCCCTTGGGATTACGTGGAGTTTTGCACGAATTGGTCATAAAATGTGCTCTGAACTTCATCTAAGTCACAACAATAGAAAAACACAGTCTGCTGAAAATAATACTAGATACTAGATGTTGCCATGGTTTAATTGAACATATCATGTAAACATTCACTATCCCTCAAAAAGGGGCGGTAACCACAACCTGTCGTCAACTTGTAGTAGATTTGCTCTGGTTTATAGCAGGTCCAGTCGTGTGTGTGTGTGTGTGTGTGTGTGTGTGTGTGTGGGGGGGGGGGGTTGGTGTTGACCCCTCCCTCCACATGTTTCCCTTTTTGTTTCATTTTATTGGAATGTTTACTTTGTGAATTGTAAAGGCGTAATTGTCATCACATTTGCATACTGTATTATTTTGTTTATAGGAAATTATATGTGGTGTTGTCGGCAGTGCTGTGCCTCCTAGCTTCTTCTCTAGTGGCATTCTTCCTCTTTCCACGCTCCGTGATCGTGGTGGACGATGGGATACACTCGGTTACAGTGCAGTTTGATCAAGCCAACTCAAAGGTCCTCATGAACATGACTGTAAGCGTACCCATTATTCTGAATGGAAAGTGCCCCCATTAGGCATAGTTTGAGCAGTATCTAATTTTCCCGTCCCCATCATGTTGGTCGCTCGTGACCAAATAATCAAACCGTTATTCAGACTTTTGACTTTGTAATTCATAAAGGAAACAAATGGGGCCATTAATGGATCACATGCATTTGCTGTGGCAAACCTTGAATCTGTCCGTCTGTCACCTTCCCTCAGAGCACGCTGAACATCAGCAACTCCAACTTCTTCTCGGTATTGGTGGAGAGCATCAGCTGCCAGGTGCTCTACATGAAGACTGTGATCGGAACCCAGCAGGTGGACGATGTCATCACCATCCAGCCCCTCAGTGAGAGACAGGTAGTGAGACACACAGAAACGGCCCACTCCACAGTACACGCATATTGGATGGTCTCATATTTACAGTTTGGTCGACCTTTAGCAGATGCAATTGATTGGGTCTTGGGTGCTTTTACATGTTACATTATGATAATGATGATTATTATTATTATTTAATTGATTGGTAATGTGGTATAGTTGAAAATGCACACATTGCTCATTAGCCTACCTCTGCCTGATACTGCAGTTGTTTTGAGCTGATTGCACATAACGTTATCCCACTGTCATATAATTACTTTTTCCAGCTAGCTTAAAGTGCTGGTAGAAACTTTGGGACAACTTCAGGAGCAATTGATTTTGACAAATGTATTTCATGTGAAGATCATAGTTTAATTGCAGGTGGCTCAACTGCAAACACGTCAACACAATCAAGTTATAAAGCTATGCTAAGCTAAAGGAATACTGCAGCGGCAAACAGCTAAAGGTTTCATTCTACACACAGCCCCTCCTTCACATGCAAAACAAAGAACATTTCTGCTTTCATACACTGCCCATCCTGCTCTAAACCACAACGCTTCCTTTGCCAGATAACGGCGTATCATCTTTGAAAGCTTGTTGTTGTTGTTTCATTTGTGAGTTGTGTGTGTTAAAAGAACTGGGTGTTTGTTCTGCAGGTAAACTACAGTGTCAGTGTGGCCATCGGCAGTGCTGCCCCCTATGTTTAGTAAGTATTCTTCTCTGACTAGACTTTGAGGCACATTATCTTTTATGTACAACCCTCTTATTCTTACACAGAAAAATGTCCATTTACTTTTTTTGCGTTTGTCATAAAGCTACACTCTTTGATTTTGCATTATAAAACCATTTGAAATTATTTAGTGCTCACATCCTTTCCACAGCTTTCTGGCAGTAGCCCTGCCCTTACAATCACATATAGCCTATTGCTGCACTTTTTCTTTTCAAAAGCATGTAGTAAGCTATGTTTAAACAGTATGGTACTGGGTGCACAATAACACAATCAAATATTGTGTTTGTACACACTTTTAAAGCGTTCCTTAAGACCCATTTCTGCTTCTGTGTCAAAGCTACAGCGTAACACACAGAGAGGGCGTCCCCCTACGGCGTAGGCACCTCTCCAGAAATGTAACTACGTGTCCATCCATCCGTTGGTTCGACGCAGCAGTCTTGTGTATGCAAGCCCATATATGCCAGAGTAGTGCTTTGGAATTAGGAATGTTTATAACAACACCATAGCCTCGTGCACAAACTTTCTCTCTCGGACATGCCTGGTATTATTATTAGATTTGCTGAAAAGAGACGTTAATATGTCTTGCTTGAGCATTATTAACCAAGACTAGCCTACATCTGCACATAACACAGGGATTTTCCTGGGATTTCCTTGTTGTACGGACAGTATGAATACTATTTTGTGTCAGCTTCTTTCCTGTGATGTATGTTGCTATAACTAAGATATTCACTGGAAAAAAATATTTGTATATGCTTATTTCAAAGCGTTTTACACTCTAGTACGGTAGTGTTCTATCGGGAGCCAAGATATGGGTTTCCTTATGGCATTTCCTTGTTAATGCAGCGAAAATCCTTTCATAAATACCATTTTGTGTCGGCACAGATTGTTTCCTATGATATACTGTATGTTGGTGTAACTAGTAGATTTGCTGGAAATACATATTTTAATATGCTTATTTCCAAACATTTACACTCAATTTGTGTTATAATTCAGACACATTTACAAGACATGGCACTTCCGCATTTTGCCGCTTCGCATTCAATGCGCCCAGGGCCCCGCTGCAGACGCAGAAGTACATATTACAGCAATGCCATATCTGATGCCGTAGGCTAGACGTAAGCGCGATGCAGAAGAATAAATGGGCCTTTAGTCGTGTTATGTGATTATACATTCATCTTTTGAAAGCCACCGGAAGTATTTGTTCTCCTAAGAGTTCTCTCCTCATGTGACAAAGGAAGTTCAAGAGTCTCTTAACTAAAATATTGTGCTTTGTGTATTTTTAGTGCGTTTTGCACCATGCCCAGGATCAAAGTCCACAACATTGTTGTCTACATGCAGTATGTATCACCAATCTTTTCTCTATTTGATATTTTCCTATCCACAAGAACTATAGTGAAACCTTTGATGGAATAACGAGCATAATTCAATTCCACACTAGATAGATTAGTAGCCTAAAGTATTATTGTATAGCTGATATATCTGATTAAAGAAATACAGTGACCAAACAAAATATGAAATCCCAGATTACATTGAGGTTATATTCAATTTATGGTTTTACTAACTCAGTTTAATGAATGTCGCCTAGCATCATACACTACTACAGTCATTCTTGTTTTACTCACTTGTTGTGTTGAAAAGCTGTTTTGCTATCTTGACATGCAGCCATGGTTTTCTTTCCAGGACTACAGTGAAATCATCCTATATGGTACGAACATCCCAGAACAGTCTAGAAGCCTACCGCTACATTGACTGTGGTGCTAACTCCACTTATCACCAGTCAGACATTCAGCACCACAACGGCTAACCACCCATCCCAATACAACCTCTTTAGAATGGAACAGTTCTGGGAGGTAATGGGAAGTGTTCTGAGGTGGATGTCATCCACAATGTAACATATCACCAGCAAAACTACCAGCAACCAAACACTCCAACACAGGCCAACAAGGCCAATTGAAAGTGGCATTTTTTTCCTGTGAAATGAATAAATTACCTTTAGAATATTGTGCCCCCAATGGTTAAGATATGATGCTGCATTATTAGGATGATGTGCTATTTGCTAATGTGTGTAATAGCTAAACACTAAAAAAAACTCAACAGTCAAATGTCATTATCTGCACCTATTTAGTTTTGTCATTGCCCATGGCAACCCAAATATCTATAAATTAAATGTGTTAACAAGCTCTTTGTTTATTTGGATTTCTAGCTCCACTGACTGCCTTGTTTGTGTTGACTACATGAATCACAATGTGGTGTTCTCGTGAATGGTAATGCAGCAATCACTAAGCACTTTGTCTATTGTGGAGGCTGTTCTCAGTAACTTTGTGTTTTCTGCACAGGGAGCACTCTGTTCTTTAAGACAAAATGATGCCGTTCCAGATCATGTCTGGAATGGCATTTTATTATGGCTATAACATTTGCTAGTTCTAGCTGTTTGCGGTAGTTCTCACTTTTAGCTGATGGCATTCTTCACCTTCTGAGTTATTCATATGGGTTTACTGTACTGCAATGTTTTCTGCTTCTTTTGTTTGAGTTGTTTATGATTTGTTTGTTATTTATAAAAGCTAAAAGTGACATTTCATTTGGTTTTGTATGAAGACTTTTAAATAATGAACAATATTTTGTAAATTATTTTGGGCACCTCTAGAATAGCTCTTCACCATAAAACATACCTTTCTGCTTCATTTTAAAACCAGGGTCTTGGTCCATTGTAACAAATGGTCACAGATGTAAACTGCTGGTCTGAGACCATTTTGTCTCCAAGGTTTTTAGTAACGTTTACATGTTCTTACAACATATATAATTTCATCATTAAATAGGCCCCTCTTATCTCCTATGTGTGAGACACCTAAAGTATGTGCTGTTTTCTTTTTCTTTATTAGATATACCAATATTGTTTTGTTAAGCTGACTGAGTTAAAACCAGTTCAGCACTGCCATTGAACAGTTTACAAGAACACGTGCCAAGTGCTACAGTATGTGCTCTCTCTGTATGGTATGTGTAGCATGCAGTTTGAACTGTGCTGTCCAGAGAAATTCAACTAAGGGCTGTTTTCTTTTTTTTGGAGATTAGGATGTTGTATACGTTTATTGTTGAGTAAATGAAGCTTGTACAGTTTTGTTTTTGGAAATCTATCTTTTTGAACAAACAAAATGTAATTAAAAGGAATAATAAAGTAAATAGAATTATGTTTGATTGTACCTTTTATCCAACTATTACCAACTAACTTGAATTTAGTTTTATACATGGAAGAAAGCATCAATGTTTGTGAAGGTAATTTCACAAGTCGGTGTGTTTTATCACAATGTTTCTCTTTAATCATTTTCTTTATTTGTGCATACAAAATATCAAAATGTCCTTCATTAACAAACATGTTTCCTTTTAGGCTATATATTTCTTACATTGTCATATAGCTGCAAGTGAGAAAATATATTACTACATAATATAGAGATCAACAAAACATCACAATATATATTATCCCTGTAATACAAGTTATGTTATGCAACACTAATGTATGAAGCAGAAAATACAAAAATATAATAGAAAAGCTCTTAAGGAGTATTTTGTCTTTGGTTTAAGTACATAGTTCCTTAGCTGTGTGGATGTGTGCTATACATTAATATTTCACACAGTTTACCTTACTGTGATATTTTTCATCATACTTGTGTTGCAGTTATTAATGTTGGGGCAACTGACTTTTTTTGGACAATTTATTCGTTTGAGTATTTGCCTTAACACGTTTGCAATATATTTTAGCCTTGTTCAACATAAATAAAATAGATAATCATATAGACATTTTTAAACGGTTGTTTGGGTGTACAGGGGCATTAACTGGAATAAGCCAATTTGTTGAAGAGGTAAATGTGATCATGGTTTGAAGTTGAACACCAAAATATATGTTAAAAAAAAAGTTGTGGACTAGCAATGTATATCTTTCTTTATTCCCTCATCTTCTTTTTCCATTTAAGGCACAGTTCTTTCAAACTTGGGAACAGGAATAACATCCTTTTATGTAGAACTAGTGTACTCACCAATACCACATCCACATCACTTTACACTTCCTCACACACACCTATTATTATGTTACAAGCCTTACATTCAGGTTTACGTTCATTAGACAGGTATACCTCTCATTCCAAAGATACTTTTCTTTAGTTGAATATAAAAAATGATTGTCGATAAGCATGAACAATATATTACAATATTTTACTGTTATGTCAAATAAGGCTAAGTTGTGTAGGCCTATTGTAAAAAATATTGATCAATTAAAGTTATTACTTGCTGTACATACTATTGCAAATCTATACATGTTTCTGTTGATATACTGTATTTACTAAAAAACATTGAGGGCTTTGGTCACTTAAGTGAAATCAAAAAATATTTCATTTGTAATGATATAAATATACATCAGTTATTTTTAAGGGCAGTTTTGTCTTAAATGTAAATCCTTAAGGGGGTTTTGTTAGCCCCAAACAGTGCAAGGAAAATTCTAATATGCAGTTCCCTCAAACAACCTGGCTTGTCCCTACAAAGTGCATGGTCATTTCACTGGTCAAATAATACAAAAAACTGTTGTATGCAGGGAATTGATAAACTGAAAATGCCCTTTGAAGATGTCACTTTGACAAAACCCTTCTAAAATAAAGAAACCGCATAGACCGACAGAGGAACACGAATGACAAAAAAAAATAAGACATTCCCAAAAATGACCAAAAAACACAAACAAGTTTTAGATACAACTACTTCATGTTGTGTGTTTGATGTGGTTTGGATTCACTCTATCGTCGTTGTGACAACATTACTTTGTTGATAAAGTTGACAATGGCTGAAGCAGGTTGCTCTGGATCCAGTTCAGCAAAGAGGTGGCAAACGTTCTCTGCCAAGCTGCCAGGCTTCTTGGCAACAAAGCCAAACACCCTGGAAAAAGACAACACATATGAGCGGCCTCAATAAGACAGGGCTTACCATAGGTAAAATGCTCAATGCACTGTCTGCACCACCATGGTTATGTTGAGTAATAAAACAAGTTCTGCACGCACACAACAATCGCCATTTAGCCACTCGCCAAGGCTCAATTACAAGGCTCATGTACAACGCAGCTATGACTGGTAAGCTTTTTACATTTTGCATCAGGGTTTTACGTTTCAGCAGCATTTAAACCATGCCATCCATAATCTAGTCAAACAAAAAATGATTGAACGCTAAAGCTAACAGGGTTTCCAGACTATAATCTCAGCGAACATTGAGCTGAGAGAAATAAATCGGCAGAGCCAGGTTACCATGGCGTCCCAAAATAAAATGTATTATTATTATTATTATTATTATTATTATTATTATTATGGCAGGGCTTAACGTGTGATGCCGAAGTAACAGATTGAGCTTTAAAGTATGACAGTATACAAAGAATCTTAGTCTACCTTTAAACATAATTTAAACATTTTACAAGCAAAGGTTAGATCCACACTAGGGTTCTTGCCCGTCGTTTACGCCATCCGCCAGAATCACATTGATCAAAACAACGGTTTGACCCATTTTAGATTACGGTGATACAATTTACAGATTAGCAAGATATATGCAAGTGCTCTTGCATAACTAGCTGTCCTCTACCATTCTGCCATCAGATTAGCCACAGGCGCTCCATATAAAACCCACCATTGCATGTTATATTCATCTGTTAACTGGCCATCACCACACATCCGGTGCAGAATACACTGGCTTGTTCTCGTATATAAAACAATTCTTGGACAGACCCCTCCATACCTAGTTACTCTGCTACATATATCCTCTTCTGTCACACGCTCATCCCGTCAAATACTCTAAAATGTTCCTAAGGTCCTCTTTCCATCATGCTGCATCAATGGACTGACATGACCTACAACATGTTTTAAAACTTGACAAATTTGTGTCAGTATGTGCTTTTAGGGAATCTGTGACAGACCTTTTATCTGAGGTCTGCACCTGCTATTGATTCAGCCAAAACATTATGCAATGCCTTTGTGCCTTGTGTTTTTCCACTTCTGCCACTTGTGTTTTAAAGCTTTCTATGCCTCTCTGTATTCATAGTTACATAGTCACAGCTATGTTTTAGGTGTAACGCTTCTATACATTTACTTTCTGGCGGTTGTAGCCCGCCTGGACGGATGATGATGGCATTTGTTGTACCCGCCTGTTTTTCTGTAATGTGTGCATTAATGTCAGTTGTATATATGTACCCCCCCGCCCGCCCGCACCACTCCCCACCTTTTGATTTTCCTATTTATTTCTCCACTAGTGCCCCCTCCCCTCAAGAGGATACTTGCTCTTGCCAGGCCATGGTTGCAAATAAGAAAATGTTCTTAACCAATTTGCCTGGTTAAATAAATATAAATCTACATGGCACTGTTTAAGTTAGCGTTGTACCTGCGGTTATCTCTATTGTACACTACACACTATAATATGGGGGTAATATGAGGAGAACTTGATTGACGATTTGGCAGAGGCTCACGCGCGATATGCCATGCACAGAATTTCATGTCGCTTCTCAGCCACAGCACATATTCCTCCCTTGCCCCCTATGACCACTCACACACACGCCCAGAGAACACTTACTTAAAGGTTGTGTTGTCTGTGTTAGTCCACCTAGAAGCGAAGAGAGAGATACAGACCTGACTCAGACGCACAGGCAAGCACAAGCGTCACACAACTAACACATGCACTTAGGAAACCGCTGCTCATTTGTTTACAAACCGCACACATACACATCAATGCAGCCGTACGTACAAACGGACATGCGGCGGCGACTCTTGACAGCCACGAATGCAGCGAATGGTCACGTATGCAGTCGACTGTGGCGATGTTGCTACGGTTTCTCGCTAGAGAAACTACGGGCTCCAGCGAGGTGAAATAACGTACCTTCTGTCGTGGGGGTCGATGCTGCTGAACGTGACACTGTTTACTGGGTAATGTCTCCTGAAAAACAGCCTACAGGGAAGAAGAAACACCAGGTAGAAAATTAAAAAGCGAACAGGTGGTCTGCAGTCATTATAATGATTTTAATGTTCATGTTGAATAGGATGTGAGTTTTCTGATGGCAAGATGGCACTTGCCCAGGTCAATATGGGCACTGCCCAGTACTATAAGTCAAATGTATTTCTACAGCACCTTTCACAGATAAGAGGTCACAAGTTGCATTACAGTCAAATTAATTAAATAACCAACAG
Organism: Forbesichthys agassizii; assembly: GCA_026546735.1. Classification (NCBI taxonomy): domain Eukaryota; kingdom Metazoa; phylum Chordata; class Actinopteri; order Percopsiformes; family Amblyopsidae; genus Forbesichthys; species Forbesichthys agassizii. The sequence goes on from JAODLL010025658.1 coordinate 22,807, forward strand.
CACACTTAAAAATCACAAAATACAATACACAACATAATACTAATAAAAAGCTTGTCTAAAAAGATGTTTTTTATAAAAGTGTCCACAGTATCCATAGCTCTCAAGGCTAGAGGGAGTGCGTTCCACAGCCTGGAAGCCACCTTTTGTTTTAAAATGTGTTCTTGGGACAGTTGAACGGCCTTAGCCTGAAGACCTCAGAGACCAACCAGAGGTGTTTAGTGATTCCAGGATGTATGGGGGAGCGTGACCATGCAAGGCTCTGTATTGACTTTGAAATGGGCTCTAAAACAAATAGGAAGCCAGTGTAATGCCTCATGCATAGCAGTAAAGTGAAACTGTCTCCTTGTCAGAAGCCTTGCCGCTGCGTTAAACTCATGTTCTTATTGGCCACTGGCTGGGAATAGTGATGCGGTGAGCACCGATACACTAACAACTTGACGTTAATGTTTGTATCCATAGCAACCAGGGGAGCGTGGACACATGCTAGCCATGGAGAGAGGCCTCCATACCTGCGCTGGCTGTCGGTCAGTGTGATGCCCTGGGACGTCACCTTGAACTGGACCACGGTAGCGGAAGGACGTAGATTCCTACCCAATGTGGCATCTGTTGCCTTGGCGATGGCCTGCGGGCCAGTCAGAGACTCGGTCTCCACCGAGTTCAGATAGAGGACGTTGCAGGCTGAAGAAAGCAAGAAAGACTTAGGGTATGAGCACCAATCAGAGAAGCCATTTTTGACCTTAGGGCTTTCATAACATTGTTAATAAGATACATAATATATCTCAAATTGTGAGTGTGACAGGTAATGTAAGAACTACATTACATAGATCTATACTTGTAAATAACCCAACACAGACCAAACGCATGGTTGAGAGAACATATACCTGCTCCTTGTTTCAGAAGATCTGCAGCTGTGCTCATGTTGCTGACCGGCTGAACTTCTATCACTTCTCCTATCAGGTCTATCAGAGACCAAAAGACATGCATTCAGTACTGGGGACAGCAGGTTAAAAAGCCTAACTCTTAACTTAAACATACTGGAGATGCAATGCACCATATGACAAAAATACCAAGGAACAAAGACATACCTTTCTCTTGGAGTTTCAGAGTGCAAGGCAGAGATATTGGTGTGATGGAGTGTTGGTAGACCAGTGCCGACAGACTCCCTGTGTAGGAAAAACGATGGTCACAAACGTCTGTTTGTTGGCAATACTGTCCCTATGATGCCTGGTTGGTAAGTAAACACTTGCCAAAGTAAGGTTCATTCTGGCAGCCTTTAATCTTGACTCCGCGAGGACCGGTTTCTATCAGGAAGTGTCTCACCAGCTGTTCCAGTGGGTCACTCACTGTCAAGTGGAAAATTACTGCTTTATTTTTGTATCTGTCGAGCTCAAAGCATCTTGTCCAAAACATCTGCTCAATGAGTCAAATATATAAATCATCTGGCATCTGGTTTTATAAAGCAAGAGATATGATTGTTTTAACAGATTTAAACATATATTTGTAATACATTTAAAAGTTTATAATACATATATATTTTCTATTTTGATGTTCTACCTTATCTACAGTTGCAAGAAAAAGTATGTGAACCCCTTGGGATTACGTGGAGTTTTTCATAAATTGGTCATAAAATGTGCTCTGAACTTCATCTAAGTCACAACAATAGAAAAACACAGTCTGCTGAAAATAAT
>JAODLL010025669.1:0-12994 GCA_026546735.1 Forbesichthys agassizii
ATTTCCTAGAGTGAACATGTGTCTGCTTTCCTGAGATCTGGGCTTTTTCTGGAAGATCATTATTTTAGATTTGTTCATGTTTACATGTACTACTCCTCTCTCTCTCTCTCTCTCTCTCTCTCTCTCTCTCTCTCTCTCTCTCTCTCTCTCTCTCTCCTGCTGTTCTCCAAACAGATAAAAAAGGAAATAAGGACAGATGACAAAACAATAACTGAGCTCACTGGTTAACATGTCCCACAGAACGAATAGGCTTGTAATTAATTGCTGGTTATAATTGCTAATTGGCCATGTGATTGACACAATTGACAAGGATGGATTAATACAATCTTAGCCTTGTGTACGCACACACACACACACACACACACACACACACACACCTGCCACTGGCTCTCTAGTATAGCCCATACAACAACCATAGCATTATTTACACAACCAGGCTGTCTACACAAATATGTGTGTCTCTTTGCAAATGCTCTTCTTCTGTGATCTTCCCTTGCTCATGGAGTCAGGTTGTGTTCATTATACAGTACGTCTTGCTGTGACATGACAGCCCGTATTTGCTCGGGGAACCTGCATTAATCGTTCGCTTTGGGAAAGTAACCAGATGCCAGGCTAAAAATAGCTGGCTTTTGCCGTCTCAATGTAATTATTATCACAATAATCTGCTCCTCCATAACACACAGTGTGTCATGTTTGACAGTTTAACAAACGATGGAATACAATAAAAACATGCACAATGAATTTACAAAATGTTTGAGGTATGAAATGTAAACTATTATACTCCATCATTTCACATACAAAATGTTCTTACGTCTTCCTTTGTTGTGGCTATAACTCATTGTATTTATTAATACAGTATCATTATTCTGTATAATGTCCTTATGAGTGACGGTCATTGTGTTGTAGTCCTCTTGGTTACTTTATTACCAACACCGGAAAGCCTGTTAAACTCACACTACAACATAATACATGTCCACCAAAACCTTACAAAATTATACAATATACAATTTAGCACACACAGTTGCTGAAAGTCCAACACGAGTTTTCTAACTGCTATCAAATTATAGGAGAAGTGATCACAGAGAGAACATATACCGTATGTGCATGTGTGTAATGTGCGGGTTGATGTCAGTATCTGCGCTTTATCTTTTTGTGATTAAAAGTCTTCTTGGCAGGCATTTGCTCAGCCCCCCGAAAGACTTCCTGAATACATTAATACATTATTGTCATTTACAAGAAACAAACAATGCAATTATACAGAGAGTAGGAATAACAGGCCTATAGCAAGGCTGGGACTGCATTTTTTGGTGTGTACAGACACTCACACGCGCACGCACACACACACACACAAGTGCGCACGTTCAAATGTGCACACGCGCACACACACTTCAATCATTAGATTGTGGGAAAAGGACAAAGCACTACACATGGTTGTTCTCCACTTGCTGCTGTTTGTGTCCTGATAAGCTGCCAGCCTGCTCTCGATTTTAAAGACTTCATTAGTAAAGGTGAACCAAAGTAGGCCAGGTTGTGGGGTTCAAAGCAGCAGCAGCAGCAGCAGCTAGCCACTGGAGCCAGAGCACCAGTGGCTAATGTAACATTACACACTGGAAATGTTCTCAAGGTTAAAGTTAAAGGCAAATGTGTGTTGCTGTCTGCATTAGAAATAGCCTATACATTAAAGCCAAGCCATCATCTTATACTGTATTTTTAAACAATAGTTTTTAAAGAACACAATGGGACGTTGGTAGTAAAGCTACAGTTTATTTCTTGACTACAGCTAGTCAGCGATATTTAACAGCCATTGCTGTTGACACTGTAAAAGTCGAGATTACTGTTGTTTACTGTGCAGAATGATTGTTAATGAGGAAGCACAACATTTACATATCATATTTACAGTTTGTAATAGTGTAGCAGCAAAACATCTATTAGTGAATAGGCTGAAACTCAATGATGCTTTAAAATGTCAGTAAATTCATGTCATGTCAGTTGCACATTGGCAAGTACATGGTTTATTATGTACACCCAACAGCATCTTCTATTGTTACACGTAATATAAGAATACTGACTTATTCAAGCATTCAGCTCTGTACAATTCTAGAGAAGCTACTGTGCAACAGAATGTAAGTATCCTATAAGGGACTGAGAGAAGGAGCGTAAGCAGAGAATTTTGAGGTTACAGAGACATGATGGTTTGAGTTTGACTTGATTTTGACCTGCTAGATACTGAAGGTCATTTATTTTTTATAGCTGGCTTGAAAGACTGATCTCACTGTAATATGGGACACGTAGAAATCATTGTTACGACATTCATTGCAGTTATTAAGCCATAAAGTAATGTTACGTATTATTGTGTGCTATTGAGTCCATTAGACCTTTCGCCAGAAGTGAGTTAGCCATGCCCATGGGTGTGTCTGTGTTGGACAGCTAACCTACATGGCTCTGAGCTGACCAACAGCAGAGACGACTTTGATAACATCCATACTTACGTTCAACATCGTGTCATTAACAATAATAGGAGACATCGGCAAACAGCAGGATTGAGCTAGCCGATGGTTTCAGTTTCATACAAAGAAAACGTGTACCTGATTCAACTGAATGGGTTTTTAGAAGCCTGATAACGACCCATTCATTAGAATCAGGTGTGCTGGAGCAGGGATACATCTAAAACATGCAGGCCTGTGGCTCCAGGACCAGGGTAAGCCACCCCTGCTCTCATTCCGGTAGGCCTACATTTCCATCGCAAACGCCTGTGTTTCAGTTGACCTGATTCTTGTTTATTCGACACACTGTGGCGCATAGCAACATCTCAGCCCTCTGATGTTTGGCACGAATTAACCCTTCAATAATGACAGATAATTAATGAGGTGTGTGACTTAAAGGCAGGGTCAGTTATTCTCGAGAAGGCTTGCTAACTTTGAGCTCAAATAAAAACAATATCCCTCCACAGCACTTACCCGCACATTGAAACCCATTGTGAAGCAAAGCACTGTACTATGGATTTGTTGTTGTGAGCGGTGTTCGCCAGTTTGCTTATCTTCCTATTTACGCAGCCAAGGATGTGTAGGAGTGTCATATCATTTTTTCAGCAAAAACAGAACGGTAAGCTCGTGAAATGCGAGGAAATAAGTGGTGAATTTGACAAAAAGTGTATTAGCTTACAATAGCTGACTATACTGTACCGTTAAGTCTTCTTTTACAAGAACATAGCCTACTCCTAACTAGTCTACAGCGCTGATTTCCTCATCTAATGGTATGAGAAACAATGGAAGTCATTGGCGTATGAAAACCCAAATCTATTCTGGTGCATGAACAATGGATTATCTTTTTCCGGAAGTCAGCGTGAAAACTTAATTTTGAGGTAAGGAAGCTTTACACTTGATGGTTTAACAAAAGTTCACTTCAGCTTTAAATAACATATCAACACTGTCTCCCACAAGAGAGTCTGGAAACTGAACACTGCTTTGGGATCAGGCTAAATGCGGAACAGTCTTATTCCATCTTAGCCTCTCTGCAATCGGGGACGTGTAACATCCAGTTTGCCTGCACCTCTGGGAGCTGTGTCTAAAATAACTGATCAGGTAACATTATAGTGTGACGTCTTACAGTCATGCAAGGGCAAGAACAAAGGACGTTCTGTTGCAATATTGGACATTTTTTTATCAATTACCTAGTATATATTTTTAGTTAAATGAAAACGATGCTGGATTTCAGTACATTTGTAAAACGTATTAACAAAATGTGTTACAACAACAACAATTATTTTGTGAGAGTTGGTTTAGCTAGTTTAGCTACTTCCTGTCAACGGCAGTGTATTGTGTTAGAATGCATGTGACACAATAAAGACTCTCCAGACGTCTGTTTTTCAAAAGCAAGCGGCGTGTTACAACAGCAATTTCTGTTACATCTATTTACGGCACATTGCATTATTCATTTCCACCGTGTAGTCTAGGACCAAACAATCATTCAGATGATAGGATGTTGTTGTGTTGGTGACATCCTCATTTAATTTCCACTTGTACAGCAGAAGCTTTGGATCGTTTTTCCAAAGACACCACAAAGAACTCTCTTGTGAATTGCTCCAAATTAGTTAGAAATGTAAAAATTTGGGGGGAAATTGGAAGGATATCGTGGCCAACTGCAGGGGGAAAACAGGTTGTGGTTGCAATAGCAATAGCCTCATGATAGTCACATGATTACACTGCAGAACATCTGGTTTCATAGTCTATGTAAATAAAGTTCATGCAAGAGATTATCTTTTTATGGGCAAATCATATTTTCTAGAGAGTTTTAGAGCGCAAAAGGAGAGAGGAAGATGCTAACAATGGTTACAGAAATAAGGTTGGCAATGACCAAATGACAAGAATGTGATGTGACAGCTCAGCGGCTTAAAGAGATGCCAGACGTCTAACCCTTAAATAATACAATTTAGATGGAAAAGACTCTCAACATTCCCATCCATTTACCAAAATCACACCCTGTTACAGAAGATAAAGTCCTTAACTGTGCACGAGCCATCTCCCATCAACTGGCGAAAAATAGCAAGAGACGAGGCACTACTAGCACACACATGCGCACGCACGCGCACACGCACGGCATTCACACTCGCACATACACACGAAGCGAACAGCTTTTCTCTGACACATACTGTGGCGTGCCTTCAGCCAGCAGACAGATCCTGAGGCTAAACATTATGGCTGAGCTGCACCAACAGTGAACATGCCAAACAAACATGCAGATATAACCAACACATCAAGGAAGCCTCCTCATAATAATAACAATACTAATAATAATATTATTATTATTAATAATAATATTAAAATCTATAGGTTTTACAGTAATTAATGGGCGACAATCAGCAGCAATTCCAGCCATTTTTCCAAATAATCTGCTCAGATCGCATCAGGGCACAGGTGAGTGTATTGTGTGTCATACACATCCCTGCGAATGAGAGACAAGTGATGTGACAACACAGCCCACCAGCAGGTGCGTGCACGTGTGTGTGTGGACAGCCTGGTAGTGTAAACAATGTTATGGTGGGCCACACGGTGGCCCAGTGGAGAGCACTGTGGCCTCACAGCAAGAAGGACACGTGTTCGAACCCTGGTCGTCTTTCTGTGTGGAGTTTGCATGTTCTCCCTGTGTCTGTGTGGGTTTCCTCTGGGTGAGGCCTGTCAGTGTCTCTCTCCAGTCAGTGTCATGTGACCAGTGGCAACAATGTGACCAGTGGCAACATGTGTATGTGACCACAAAAGCACCCCTGTCTATGGTGTGGTATGGGCTGTGGTCCAGAACCAGTGGCAGGAGACCCATCTCCATAGCTCCTCCAGAGAAAATATAATTCAACAGAAAGGATTCAATGGATGGAACTTCCACATTTGATTTTTGTAAGGAAGGGGGTGACATTTCACCCTTTATACAGACCAAAATGACCCAGCGGTGACTTGCTGCACAGATTTCACCACTGTATTGCCCATTATTTCTCTCTGGGGACGTTAGTGGGTATTTTGAGTATATAACATTAATTCCCAAGGACCTATATCAATCTGAGGCCACAACAGTATTTTTGCAGTAAATAGTTTTGGGGTAAATTGACTTTGTATCAGCCAATGCATAGCAGACGTAGCTGTCTACGTCAGCCTCCACAGCAAAATGCCGTTGGTGACACGCCCACTTAAGAGACCAGAAGCTCTCCATTTTGGCGCCATTAAAATGCATTACAACGTTACGCACGCAAGCATGCGCATGCACGCACATACACACACACACACACACACACACACACACACACACACACACACAGTATATACAAACACACGTCTTCTCATGTCACTACACCGACTTTTAAATGAGCTCTGGGAATCACCATGGTAACTATCAAACCCCCCAACACATCGAGCTCCACTAGTCATTTCCAAATTCTGTGCTGCCTCAAGGTCACTGCTGTCCATGGTCAGACACAGAGAGAGAGTAAGGGAGGGAGAGAGAGAGAGAGAGAGAGAGAGAGAGTCAGGAACTCTCTCCAAGACCAAAGGTGTGGTCCTTACAGTAGCAATTGATAACAGTATTCGTAAACACAGCTTACTGTAATCCATTTTACATAAAAATGTTTACAATGGGGTGATGTGACTTAGCCTATTTCAACAGCAGCATCTACAATGAATTATTTTGCATTTATATTCTGTTTTGTTTAGATTAAATACAGTACATTTTCCTTACCTTAATTAATTAATGCACACCAGGTTCATGCCAGGAATCTGCTTTTAACCTTTTGCTTTGACAGCTCTGGGCATGGTCACACAACTGAAATAGAACACGGAGCTTGTTGGAAATAGCCAGTGAGGTTTGGACGATGACCAACGCCATTCTCACCTGTGGCGGTCAACACCTCCGAGGGCAGTTTGAGCTCATGCATTCAGGGCACTGCATAAAGCCTAAATGTCTACATGGAGTTCCCTGAGAGACATTGCCCGATACTCATCGTCTTTACCTACAAATAGACCAACCTTTTGTAGCAGTCCCTCGTACAGTTTCGCTCACCATACCTCCGTGTCTCCCTGTTATCTCTCGCTTTATCTGGGACAGGGGGAGGCTTTGGACCGTGAAACACCTCTCCAGAGCTCAGAGCTCACAGAGTTCCTTACCCTGACTGGTCTCCTTACATCTTCTCATCAATAAACTTAACTCCATTCTGTTCAAGTGAAGGCACATTCTGTACTAGTCTGCTACAAGAACTATGGGATTATTCAAGGCCACTGCTAACTTTCAGGTGAATGTTGTTATTTTTTAACATTTTAGTCGTCATGGTAAAAAACTGTCTCCATTAAAACTGGGTTCTTCAAAGGAGGCCGCAGCCGGTCAGCAAGGGTCAACGCCGGCCCAACTTGGGAGCAACACAGCCACGCCACACATCTCGTCTTACCGTACTGCGCCAGTAAGGGTGTATGTTGTTTCATAGGGTGGGGGGAAGATTATATGAGAGATAAAGTGCAGGCCACAGAGGAAAGAAAGGCAAGAAGGACACAGGGAACACAAGAAAAGAGTTTGGTGGGAGTTTATGGGCTGAAAAAAATACCTTTAATCAGAAGTTGAACGCCAATCATGCCAGTCCTTTCCTTGGATGGCCCCTTCCACCATTTTGAAATCTGAAGTGGGCTATTTAAAATGATTGCTGTCTGTCGGTCTCACACTGTGCTGGTGCAATTTGGACAAAACATGTGCAAGCTCGCTATTGTGCTGGACAACATTACATTGATTGGTGTGAGGTAGTACCATTAACTACCACTGGGGGAAGCAGGCTGAAATTGCAGTAATCACAGTTCATGCTATTACCATAGAACTATGGTTATTACACACTAGGGAATATCATTGACAGTTAACACAAGGAGGGGAAGGGAACAAATCCATTACCCACAAATAAAGTGTACTATTGTAACCAATTAGAAAGTACTGCTGTAGTAATTAATACAGCATTAAAGTTTACATTTCCATAGGAGGCATATAGCCTATGTTGAAAATATGCTTTTGGAATGGATACACGATTTCACATTTTGGTAGGAGGATAGTGTGTCCTCTGCTCAGTTTCATACACACATTATTGTGCAAGCTCGCACACATACACACACACACACACACACAGGCAGAATACGTCTGGGATTGCTTTGTGATAGATCCATCTTCCAATTACTTAACCATTATTCGTCATGGAGCCATAACAGTGTTATTTCATGGGTGTGTCCCCCCAATAAAAAAAAAACATCTGACAGATATAGGCAAACATTTCCTAGATCCATATCGTCGTCTCCAAGGGGTCTTACAGTAGTTCCCAATGTACAGTGTATGACACTGTGTCCATGCTATATTCTATAGAACAGTGCTGATACTGTGATGTTTGTCCCATCAAATTAAAGAACATGGCTGGACTAAAAGTCTACACAAATTGCTTATCAAAATATTTTATTTGGGTCAAGTGCAAAGGTTTGATTTCTGCTGCTGGACATTGCAGCCAGTAGGTCAGAATGTCTTTTTGAGTATGTTTGCGGACAATGAACTGATTAGCTTAATTAGCTCAGCGCTCCACAGAAAATGTGGTCAATGCAAACAGAGCCATAAGTAGCCACAGGACACATCTCCATAAAGCGGGACATGTAATGTAATGTACGTCTACCAATTGATGATTACAGTTAAACAAATTCAAATGGGAATGTCCGAAAGTGACAGAGCAGATGATGTGAGGACATACGAGGCTCGTTCAAGGATGAGTGGATCAGGGCGCAGTTGTGCATGCTATGTGGTGGCTTGGTCAAATAACACCAGGGCTCCAAGGTCAGGTCAGGCCCTACCGTAGGCTGTACACCGCGGCTCCAAGGTCAGGTCAAGGCCCTACCGTAGGCTGTACACCACGGCTCCAAGGTCAGGTCAAGGCCCTACCGTAGGCTGTACACCACGGCTCCAAGGTCAGGTCAGGGCCCCCATCTTAAGCTATATCTTCCTGCCCCACTGACAATAACTTTTCTTACTTTCTTAGGCTCTCAGGCCGAAACTCTGGATAATTCCCCTTACCCAAAACGTATAGATGAACAAATGCATCTATATGCATATTCCTGTACTTGTTGAGAGGGCTTTTATATAAAAAAAAGTATTTGTATCTATACATTTTTCTGCAGACCCCCTTCACAGTAAATGTTAGACATGATAGTAGATTAGATAGTAGATATGAAGAAATCTCTTACGTTAAATTGGGATTTGTAATAATGGCTACATTTTAATCCAGTGAAGTTTGGCACATTTGCTTAGTAATGCAGTGCCACATACATCATATGAAAAGTATTCTAGTGTGTAATTGTAATGTGCAATTGTTGTCCTCCACAGTCTATGCAATTGTCCACTTGCCTGTGTCTTTAAATGCCAGGCCATTTCAAACACAGCATGCATTGAATATCATTAACTCCAGCCATCCAGATCGCATAACAAAAACAAAATAGGTTACCAGTAAAACTCTCAGAAGGTTAACCACAGATTAACAGCGGTTCCAACAATAGCCTCAGGCGCGCACCTCTTTCTGCCCAGCCACGGTTCACACCTGTTGTTACTACGGCGATATAAGAAGTGCTGAGTCAGAGCCAAGTTGCCAAGTGCATATTTATATGTTGTGGACGATACCGCGTGGCGCTTACATTTCAGAGCTGTGACAGGCCGTCAGCTGTCACGGCAACAGGCGGTGCCGTTTGCTATTGTTGTGGGAATTTCAGGTTAACACTGGAGCAACGTGGCACGGCAGCAGGTCGCTGAATTTAAGCCCCACCTCCGTAATCACCCGCATTTGGACGGGGCGAAAGAAAAGCCCATTAAAGACGACCCTTTGTAGCAGAGGAATGTGCCTCTCAAACGGCCAAGGTCGTGCCATTAACAGTGGCAGTGCCTGGCAGTAAAGAGTTAAACAGTTCACAGACAAAACACCTTTTGATGAAAGGTGTTTTGTCCATTCTACCTACACTACTTTCAAGTATTTTCCTCATAAATGCCTCTCTCTGCAACTGCAACTGTTAGCCACACTGCGCGACGGCTATACCCTTTTAGATGCCATTCTAAAATAGGGTTTTTATAAATAACTTTACACACACACACACACACACACACACACACACACACACACACACACACACACACACCTCAGAACAACGTTACCGTGCACTCTAAAGGACATCAATCCCACGAGGAAAGACGACACTCGCTAAAGAGACAATTTCCTCTGAAGGAAAAGATTCATATCGCTGTAAATTGAGTTGGATTTGGAATACATTATCATCATTTAATTTCAATTCTTTCGAGCACCACTATAAATCCGTTACCACTTCAGCCCAGGGCATGAATGAAGATATGAAGGTATACAACCTTTTTTCCATTGGATTGCGGAAATTACATTTTAAACAACCCTATCAAATACAATTGGCAAAATACTATTTTGTATTTCAAATACATGTATAAAAAAAACTGCCCATCCCTGACCGAAATGATGGCTGAAAGGAAATTGTGGATGAATTACATCCAAATGACAACACAACTGACAAATGGAAACCAAAGTGTTACTACAGTGTTAACATTTTAAACTGACTTTGTAGTGTGGGTATACGTATTCAAACAATATCGCTGTTTGCTTTGCTATTCCCAAGTTGTTCTGGCTCTTCTGCACTGAACTGAAAACTGTGATGCCTGAGAATGTTTAAGGCCCAAAACCAGAGCTCACGCTTTCTCCAATGTATTTACTGCATTAAATATAAGTGTGTTTTAACTAAATGTGTCAGGACATTGCACAGTCAAAAACCATAGGGCTTTATTAGGTTTAATGTAGTCCTCACGTTAGTTGTATCGCGTTAGCTTGTTCGACAGTCCATGTCCTCTGTGTGTATACAGTAATGCATGCATGGCGCTACAGCATTGACCGTGGTTGTAAATTGTGTGTGTGTGTGTGTGTGTGTGTGTGATGGTATGTATGCATGTTTGGTATAGCTTGTAGAGGCCATGGGGAGGTCAGTGACGTTGGTGTGGTCATGTGACTGCAATCACAGCGGTACAGACCAAGAGGCACACAGATGGTGTCAAGGCAGGGCTCCTCCATGTCAAACTCTGTGGCCTCGTGCACATCCCAGAATGCCTTCACTCTGTGGCTTGAGGGAGTATTTTTGATCTGCACCATACTGTACTTATTGTAGTTATATATTAGTGCTTATAGAACATTTGAACTGTATTATATTATACCCTGTTTTACAATGCTATGCCCATTCATTTATAGAGTGAAAAACCCCTAAAGGAAACACTGGTCTGATTAGAATGAACTACAAAGCTGCTGTTGTGAAAAATGATCATCGCTTTTGTATTGGGCATTAGGAAGATTACATTAGGAAGTGGGTGGGATATAATGGGCCAGTAATTTATCTTGAACTTTGCAGTGCTTCGATTCCTAAAATGTTGCAGGTTTCTATTCGTACACAGTAGATCTAAAAGCACAATGTGCGAAGTACGTACAATCAAGAATGAACTTGTACGGCTTTACATCAACAATATGTCTTCAAGCCAAAGAGAGCTGTATTTACTTTTGCATAAAAGATACAGACCAACTTATTTTAGAATATTTATGTAGACATATACAGGTATTTACATGGAAGGAATAGTGACAAGTTACCGTGATTTCCATTCCAAATAACGGTGACTACCTCATACCGGTTAGAGGCAGATACAACATTCATCAAAGCTGTAGTTCCAGTTATACAATATTTTGCCCAAACTCACCAAACTCACACAATTTACTTTCCCAAATATAGTCAGCATTGTCGATTTTGTCATGGGGAAACGCAATGAATAACCCCTCCCTTTAAAATAACCCTGGCTAGGACTGCTCCAGTGCTTGTTTTGATTGTTCCCCTCGCTTAGATATCATTGCTATCATTTGTATTCACATTCAATGTGTTGTTCTGCGTGCCACGTGCTATTTGTAGCTGTGTGAATTTCGGATAATCAGGCCTGCAACGAAGCCTGATTATGAGCGTCGTCCATCTATAAACACTGATTTATCTTTTCCCCTCGGCTAAGTCGCTCTACTAGACGAGTGTAAAAGCGACTTCTAATAGAAAGAGAGTCATGGTCGGAGGCAGGAAGCTTGGCAGAGATTGAATAGTATAATTGCCTGTGTCTAAGGGGGATGTGAACACAAGGGTTCTAGAGAAAAGAGGGTTATATTTACATAGCGGGTAGTGAGTGCAAGTAGACACACCATGGCATTTAAATCTGACACTGCAGCTGGTAGTGAGTGTTCAGGGCTCACGCGCTATGTAATTGTTTTAACTCCCATAAAAGCTTGCCGTTAATGAATGGAAGGGAACGATTTAGCCTATACCACAGCTTAGCCGTTTAATTCTCCATATATTTGACTTGAGCAATTTAAGATGGTGGTTTTCACAATGTGGGCCTGAACAAATTATTTTTAAGAGGTTGTGGGATGATATTAGGGAGGTTGCATATGACTTAACTAAAGTTCTTCCCCAAATGTTTATGTACTCTTCTCTCTTCTCTATAGTTTTATTCTCTTTATATTCCAAAATAAATACAGTATACATATCCTACTCTGCACTTGAATGATATATTGACGTGGTAGTAGACACAAGACAAGATGCTGTAACTATTCTTCTGATATAATATTGGTTGCTTACAATTGCTGGTGTAAGTCGCCTTGGATAAAAGTGTCTGCCAAATGCCGTAAATGTAAATGATTTGAAAATATTACAGATTATTTGTATAATGCATGTATATATGCATGCCTTTTCTCAGTGGTTTTCATGGTTAATATAAAAGGTGTTTCAACAAGTTTGTGTTACAGACTATACAGCTCTTCTGATAAGATTATATCAAGGCCTGATTCTGACTGCTCAACTGTAACTGTTTCTGACATACACTTTACACAGACATTGCAGAACATTATATTTTGGAATTAAACACCAAGATAAGGGTTCGCAATCATTCAGTTACCGAATTCATTTGGGATTCCGGCATCCCTGGTGTCTTTTAAATTGAAGGCTCAAAGCTACAGTGGGCATACTGCAATAAGGTTGCATCTCACACTCTCAGACAGCTTTTCATTCAAACTGGTAAAATGATTCCTTAGCCCCCTCAGTAGATGCTTGTACCCTCTGTGCAATTGAGCCAATTTGCCCCAAATTCAGGACACCATCACATAACCGCAGCCAGTGAATTGGAAGATTGGATGTTTTCCTGTTGAATCATGCTCCACATTATAGGAAGCGTACAATATATGTATGTGCATGAAGCATCAGAAATTACACTATATGGCCAAATAGTGCGGCCATAATTAATTATGTGTGGTGAACTTACTGTAAACCTTAAAGTGATTTTATATCACTTTCTGCCACTAGATGTCTTACTAGAGCACCAGCGTGGGGGGGGGGGGGGGGGGGGGGGGGGGGGGGGGGGGGGGGGGGGG
>JAODLL010025669.1:13004-24494 GCA_026546735.1 Forbesichthys agassizii
ATAGAGCACCAGCGTACCCCCCCCCCCCCCCCACACACACACGCATGCGTGCACACACACACACACACACACGCACCAATTTACAAACAAAGAACAGAGGAGATATTATTACTGCTTTAGAAATAGTCATTAGCTGCACTACTAGTTACTGAAAAAAGTTATAATATTACAGTAACTAGTTACTGCCCAACACTGATAATGATACTAGAACCTACTTGCTACCTCATTAGCAGACATGGTGTTAGTTGGTTACATTTGTATGGGCAAAAATATTGGAATATTAACAAAGATGTATTTCAGTGGAAGAAAAAACGGTCTCTTACAGTAAATGGACAAGTCATTTGGCTGTGGGGGTCGACGTAGGAAGCTCCCAGACAGTTAAATCTACCATGAATTAAAGTAAATTTACTCCAAAACTATTTGCTGCAAACATACTGTTGTGGCCTCAGATTGATACAGGTACTTTGGAACTATTGTAATTTACTCAAAATACCCAGAGATACATAGTGGGCAATAGTATAGTGAAGTCAGTGGACCTCCCTATTGACTTGCATAGAACGCTGGGTTGTTCTGGTTTACATATAGGATTAATAGCCTAAATGCAGTCCATTGATCCCTTCCAGAGCCATGGAAATTACAGTTACGCCAACGGAACTTCGAAATTGGTTCACAGAGAGGCAAAACCTATGGCAAAATGGTTCCCGGAAGTGTTTGGTGGGCAGTTTGAATATATACAGATATATAACTAAATTTTGTGGCAAATAGTAGTCAATAAATGCATCGATTTACATTTAAAATAAAATGTATAGGGTACTTGTAGTATTTAGACTAACGTCCGGCAACTATTTTGAGGCTCCACGATCCACCATTGCTGTGAAGAAACGGTCCATTGGAGTGAACGGAGATGACGTAACTCTGTTCTTTCCATGGCTCTGAGCCCTCCCTGCTTCCAAGCTCTCTGGTGTAACTGGAACACACGCACATGCACACACACACACACACACACCTATACTTACAGATAGATACAGACACTCAGTGGAGACGGAAAGAACCTCAATGAATGCGAGATAGGATGAAGGGAGACGTTGCTAAGGCGTAGCCTGAGAGAAGACTAGTACCCAGCGTCTGTGCCTCTAAAGTCAGCCACATCACATCGTGTTTTGCCTCGAGTCAGACTGCCACACTGTTGAGTAATGTCCTTATCCATCAGCAATTATGGTTGATGTTATTCTGTTGCTGCCATTGGGAGGTCTGTATACGAGAGTGAAATAAACACCTTTGTATAATATTCTTCACTCCGAGCACAGCATTTGCCGCCGCTGAGATGCTCTCAAAGCTCTGTGTAACGTGGTCTTACAAAAAGAGTGGATGACTTTTTATATTCTTCTTCTTCTTCGCATTGACTGATAGCCAGTTTGAGTGCGAGGCCAGAGGCGGTCGACTGAACCCGTGGTGCGATTAGCTTTCTCAACCTCCTGGGGGGTTTCAATTCCCGGCTCCAGTCGATATCAGGCTGGTGGAGCTGGCATTAGCATAGGTCATTAGGAGGAAACCTTGGCAGGCATGGTGTGTGACCACCATGGCACACTATGGCTGTTTCTCATTACCCAAATGCGTTCTTTTCTGTGCTTGCGTTCTTGCGGACTTGTGAAACGTCATCATTCACAGCCAAGTACTGTTCCAATTCACAAGTCCGCATCTAGCCAAGAACGGATGAAATACCAGGAAGTGTTCTCGATTAACGGTTTTTACCAAGGATGCATCCAGTGGTGACTTGTGTGCATGTACGTGAACTTGTCAGTGGAATATCCCAGAATGCATTTAGAATCAACAAGCGGCAATGGCAGTCGAGAAAACACACAACAATACTAGCTATACTTTTCGAAATACTACTGTTAATGTGTTAAAAAATGCTGTTTTTAGAGTTTTTGAAGCGAGAATATAGCGGTTTTAACTTCAAATCTGTGGTCGTATCTGTATCAAGATAGAGTCTATTTAAAAATGTGCTACAACAATTTCGTAGATGTGAGGTCTAGCTAACAGACCGGGACAGCCATGATACCTCGCTAGCTAGCAAGCATTCAAACGCATATACAGTTTTGCGCTGATAATACCGGTACCAGTGTTGTCATCCCTAAGTCCAAGGTATTGCACAATAGCCAAGAACGACAGCCAAGAATATGCATCTCAATCTAGATCTGTACTCGCGTTCTTGCAAGACCACATTATCAAAAGGACACTTCAAAAACGTGCCTCTCCAGGAACGTACCTATAGTGTTCTTGGAATTTAGAAACAGTCCTGTTCAGCCGTTCAGCAGTGTGAATTGCACTGGCGCTGAGAAATACACGCACTATATTCAATGTCTCGTGATGAATGTCTCACTGACTCCTGAACTGCATGTGTGTCTGATTCACTCGGCCCTCACTTATCTATGAGTACTCTCACACTATAATCCCTTGAGGAAAATAACCTGACAGCCACGCTTAGAAATGTATGGAGCTTCAGTTTAGCCTGTTTGTAGGACTTCAAGGGACAAACCTCAAGGAGACAGGATACTGTAGATGTCATGACAGACAGATAGTGAATGCCCCAAATAGAGTGAGTAAAATATTTCGGCATGCCTGTTGTAATTATTGTACATTTAATAATTCTCAAAATAGCCTTTGTCTTTATAACTGTCAAACAGACAGGGTTTAGATTTTTCTGCCCTTCTCATAAATTCTCTGGCATGGGGATACTTGGCAGTGAAGGTAAGTAATCCTTCCCCACTACATTGTTCTTTAATTAAGGCGTATTTCAGGTCATTGTCTAATTATCTCATGCCTTTGAAGAATTATCTTGGCATCTCTGCTATTATTACCATTTAAAATTTAAGTTGCAGTCAAAATATTCACTATGAATTAAATAAATCCAAAACAGGATTTCCACAAATGTTTTGTACTACACTATCAGCTCTGTTCATTTAGTGCTTCACAGTAAGGGACATGACATGGGTTATAAAGCACAATATATATTCGAGCCCTCGCCACGATTCAAGTTTGTTTGGATCAGGGTGGTTACATTAGACCTTTTTGTAGGCTCTCCATGTAAATTAAGTCATAACTGCCCAGAGACCGGCGTCAAAAAATACCATTACGCTATGTTCTGCCTTTTTGTAGTTATAGGTCTAATCGATCATATATAGTTTGATGGTTCCAACTCAAGGCAGAGACATATGTGTAACATGGAAATCGATACCAGCAGGCCCAGTTTGCATGCTGGCATGCCACAAACAAGAACTATTATCTGCCTTATGAGCACAGCTGAAAATATTTTAAGACACAAGAAGAAAACTGATATTGTCATGGAAGTTATCAGTCAGCGCAGATGTGTTGTGGTTTTGCACTTTGAAATTGAGCAGTCAATTATTTGGCTTCGCTCCCTTCTCCCTATGAAAGCAAGACATACACATTTTTCAGCTGTTTTTTCCTTGTAACTTTGTCTGATACTAATTGCCAGCCTGGTTACCCCGCTGATTCAACTGCCTTTCAACCCCGCCCACTGATCAGTAGCCCTGGCTCAAAGAACAGGGCTTTAATGAGGGGCACAGCCTTTTCTGAGACAGAAGCACTGGAAACAGTGAGCTATAAACGGGTAACATTAGTAGGGGCACAGATGGTCACGTAAAAAAAAAAAAACAGAAAGAAAGTGATATTGTGCAGAGAAACAGAACATTGACTGTCTCAAGACTTGTAATGATGTATTGTGCTATATGTGAACAAATGTGGCAAATTAATGCTGAATGCTGGTGGCAACTTGGCATAAACTGTGGTGGAGGTAATCAGATCATATACTGGATTGAAAGACTCACAAACTGTAAGAACAACAGTATTAGCTGCATTGTGTCTCAAGGGGTGGATTACAATTTTATAAGAGGGCCACTTATTTTGAAGTTAGACACAGAATCTCTTTGTTATTACCGAAAAATAAATAATGAATTAATCTGACTGTTATAACAGCATTGATGATTAAACACAAGCGTGAATGCGTCACAGCTGTAGTTCATTGACTTGAATGTTTTGAATTACAGTGTGCACTGATTTCCATACAAGACATCACGTATTCCATTCATTGCTGTTTAGAAAGGGCTGTGGTGGTCGTTTGAACCCTTAAGTTGCAGTTTCAGTCTGTGAATGTCATGTTGGACAATATTGCTTCAACGTCTCTCCAGGGTCATTAACGCACAAGGCAGTTGGACTTCATTCTGCAGAGTTATTACCCCGTTACATCTGACAACCTTTTTTTACCTCGGCAGGAGTGATTGTCGAACTTGCAACTTTCCAATTGCAAACGCATAATCAGAGCTTTAAAAAAAAAAAAAAACACAGAGGCTTGCAATCCTCAATGCTTGCATATCATTACAAAACCACGGGAAGGAAAACATTTTCACAGCTCATTAGGACCCTATTGCTGTCGTGTCTTGACACATATGGGTATTTTAATTCCCTGAGACATGTGCCCAACTCTAGTGCGCTTCCATTTACATCTGCAGCATTTAGCATTATGCTTTTATCCAAAGTGACTCACAAACTGTACATTTGTCAATAGTAGACGAGATCATCAGCTGTGGTTGTTAAGGTAACAATAGCAACATTCATCAGGGATAATTACGTTTACAACATATGTTATCTAATATACACAATAAAATACCAGGAAGTAAATGTTAAAAGCATAAGTACCAACAAAGTGCCAATATTCTATTTAACAAGGAAAGAGAGAAGGTGCGTCTACTGACAGCTTCACACCTACCTTATAAGGTGCATAATGGATTAAGGCAGGCACCGTTATCTGGCAATCACGTTTGTTGGAAAAGCTGGAGCCCCAGTCAAGTTGAATTTGTCAGGTGATTGACCGCTTTGCTTGCTATGATTCAAGAACAGATGGCACAGCTTAATGCTCCTAGGGCAAAACTTGCCTCAGCGGTGTGGGAACAGAGAGAGACACTAAAAATGAAGACTGCAAAATGTCTAGAAGCCTTTCCCCACCAGGTATAAATAATTTAACATAAACATTAGTGCTATATGGCATAACATCGCCCTGCCAAGAGGTTTACTAAAAATACTGCATATGAGAAACTCTGTATTGAATTATGTATTGAATAGCATACTATGAATTCATTTTTGCTTTGAAGTAGCAAAATGAGTCAAACCTCAATTGACATAGCTATGAATTATTTTGTTGTCGTTAATTGCTTTACCTTATGCATTTGGTCCAATTTACATACAATCCAGACTTTAACCTCAACACAGTAATTTATAGTCTGCCTATATTGAAAGCGGTTCAGGGCTGACATGACTTGGAGTGCACTTTACTACTTTAAGTTGGATAGTTGAATATAGCAACTATATAAGTGCAAAAGGTCTGTGATGTTTTGTGCCTAATTCCAGCAATGCCCCAGCCCATCTTAGATTAAATCTATTGTCAGAACCTCAATCAATATGAAAGTATCTCTTTCCTTATAGTCTCCAGTATTATGTTTTACAAACAACAATGAGGCACACATTTTTTAAATACAGATCAGCTTTAAAGTCGGAGTTATTAATTACTTTTTAATGCCCAAGCCCTGGCGTTGTGCAAACGGTGCCAGAGAATAGTGCTTTCAATAAATCCATTGTCCTTGGGATTGCGCTTCATCTTTTGGAGTGAATGGATAATCATCAATTATTCAAGCATTCAGCCGAGACTAACGATATCTCGCCATGAACCCACATGGCCCGGGCATATCGGGGTCTCTCTTGGCAGCAGGTGAAAGATGAGGAGGGCACACCTATATCTCACATATCAAGCCATCCATCCACAAATATCTTCTCTCTTCCCCCCCAAACCCGTACCTTAGTGTCGTTCAGCTGTCTCTACCATAACTCCAAGCAGGTTTATATGTATATGTCATACGTACCCTGTTGGCCCAACTGATGTTGATACATGTACTCTAGTGGTGTGCATCGTCTTGACATGTGTTTCTCTGAGTTAGACCTACGCCAAAGGGATAGTTTGTTGTGATTGTTGTCTATATTTTACACTCACCTATGGCATTGTCAACACCAGTAGGCAATATGTATTTCCTAAATAGCACATAATGTATTAAACAAGATGTCCTGCAAGTAACACTGAGTAATACATTAAAAGTAAATATATACTGTATATATGAATGAAAAACATTATTTGAGGTTCAGTGCTGAATGCATAGGCATACAGTACATGCACATTTGCACGCTTGCCTTTGGTCAAGATTTTTCAGTCATATTTTCATGCATATCATGCTGATTAGTACAAACGATGGTCGCGTTGGTCAAGAGTGGAAAATCAGTTTACATTCCTCGTGCAGGTCAATGGTTGTCATACAATGAGGTACGTCTGTGTAATGATGGACACCCGCAATCCATCACTGCCCTCCTCTGAGATGTCACGATTTTCCTTTACGCCAAACACAAACCTTCGCTCTAGTTCGGTTTGATTTTCCTCTAAAAGAATATTGAGGTGATGATGTGAAGCGTTCGGTGAGAGTGAAAGCAAGCGTGTTTTGGTGTGTTCATCACAATGAGTCTGGAAAACAAAAGAAGGAATAGTGTGTGTGAGAGAAAGCAATTGGCAGAAGAGAGATTGATTGAAGCAGCGACAAAATGAGAGAAAGGGAGGAAACAGAGGTATAAAGTGAGAGAGTCGGGGAGTGGGGGAGTGCAGATTGATGGAAAAAGATTTGGAGACAGAGGAATTGACAATGACAATTAAACGCAATAAATTGCATTCACAATTACCACGGGAAGACATCCTAATAAAGGGTCCAAGGAGGAACATTAATTAAACTAATGTATGTGTGGTTTGCGAAAACTGCAAATCACTCCATATTCCCAGGTGTGTAGTAAAACAACAATTAATTACAATTCAATGTCGATCGATTTTGTGATCGTATCACCTGATCTGAGGCCGCATGTTTTAGGCACTCGGGTGAAGTGAGGGGCAGAGCTGTCAACTGATCACCATCTGGTGGTGAGTTGGGTCAACGGGTGGGGGAAGACTCTAGACAGACCTGGTAAGCCCAAACAGGTAGTGTGGGTGAACTGGGAACATCTGGAGGAGGCCCTGCCCATGAGATCTTCAACTCACACCTCTGGCGGAGCTTCTCTTGAATCCCTGTGGAGGTTGGGGACATTGAACCTGAGTGGGTAATGTTCAAAGCTTCCATTGCTGAAGCTGCAGCGGAGAGCTGTGGTCTCAAGGTTCTAGGAGCCTCAAGGGGTGGTAACCCTCAAACATCGAGGGTCAGGGAAGGCGGGATATGTTATCCCAGACTCCGGAGGCAGTTGCAAGGAACTGACGAGCACGAAGGGCTGCAGCCTCTGCTGTGAAAGAGGCAAAACATTGGGTGTGGGAGAAGTTCTGAGAAGACATGAAGAAGGACGGTGAAAGGAACACGTTAAGGAACTCCTAAATCCAACTAACACACCATCTATGGTAGAGGCAGAGCTAGAGGCTGATGGGAAATTATCGTCAGTTACCGTGGTGGAAGTCACTGAGGTAGTCAAACAACTACGCATTGGTTATTCCCCGGGGATTGATCAAATCCGTCCAGAAATTCTGAAAGCTCTGAGTGTGGAGGGGATGTCTTGATGACACGCCTCTGTAACATTGTGTGGAAGTCTGAGACAGTGTCCAACGAGCGGCAGACCGTGGTGGTGGGGTCGCTGTTCAAAAAGGGGGACCAGAGAGTGTGTGCCAATTATAGGATGGTATGAAGATTAGCACCAGTAAATTCATGGTTCTCAGCAGGAAACCAATAGAGTGCCTATTCCGGGTAGGGAATGAGTCCTTGCCCCAAGTGAAGGAGTTCTCAGGGTCTTGTTTGCGAGTGAGGGTACATTGTAGCGGGTGATTGGCCAGAGAATCGGAGCAGCGGGAGCGGTATTACAATCACTTTACCGCACCGAGCCAGTTGAGGTGGTACGGTCATCTGATGAGGATGTCCCCTGGGCGCCTCCCTAGGGAGGTGTTCCAGGCACGTTCATCTGGGAGGAGGCCTCAAGGAAGACCCAGGACTAGGTGGAGAGATTATATTTCCACATTGGCCTGGGAACGCTTCGAGATCCCCCAGTCAGAGCTGGGGGAAGAGAAGTTTGGGGTCCCCTGCTGGAGCTGCTGCCCCCGCGACCCAACTATGGATAAGCGGAGGAGGATGGATGGATGGATGAATATAATTCAATAATAATAAATTTAAATGTTGCAGTAGTTTAGTGCTGATTATAATATATAACTGCACATCCTAAAGCATTGATCGACAGTGACCTCATTTAAATGTTATTGTCCTGTGGATTATTATTTTATTTACTATAAATCCATGAACTAAAATTGCTTTTCCTACAAAAACTGACAAAAGGTTAACAATTTTGATTATATATCAATAAAGTCAAACAAATGTGAAATTGCCATGATGTGGCATTAAGTGCTGAAACACTTTCTTGATATTATTATTACTTAACTCTAGTTGCTGGCATACAATAAAAATAATAATGAGCTGGCATCCAATCTTAGAATCACGCATATAATGGGAGGGGGTTAAAGAGGTGATTATTTAAAGACTGGGTCAGGCACTCTCACGGTCCTCCGCTGTGCTGTCGAAATGCAATGTGAAGCAAAGTGCGATGCGACGGCTTTGATGATACGAGCGGTGTTCACCACTTTGTTTATGTTCTTATGTAGATTGTGTAGATTCTTTTTCCAACACGCACAGAGAACGGCAAGCTATCCAAATGCGAGGAGATATCTGTTGAATTTGACAAAAAATGCATTATTTTACAATTATCTTGGAATATGCTGACTGTACCTTTAAGGCAGGAGATGGGCAGGAGAGCCCAAGATACAGTGAATGGAAACGGGGGATGGAGCAGTATAGGGTGAGGTCTATTGCAGGCTGCTGGGACTCTACTTATGCACGTGTAGAGTCACTCTCCCTCATTAACTATCCAACACTCTCTTCTCTCTCTCAGTCTGAGACTTGCTCCCATGACCACGCACGCACACACACAGTCACGTAGCTACCAGTCTGACATCTCTGAGCTCAAACAGACACAAAGCTATAATCCGTATAGCCTCACTAACCTATGCTGTTATACCACCACCTCAATTATCAAGTAAACGATCAAAGTGACATCGAAGGAAAAATATTGGCTTTTATTTTTTTGTTTTGTTCATGCGACTTTAGCAGCCGATCCCGACCCCGTGCCAATCAGTTTCTTGAGACACAGCTGTTACAGTCGACCAGAGAGGATCAGGTCACTGATTGGCGATGCAACTGAACGTGACTGGCGTGAGCCGTGAACGCAGCTAGCGGTCGTGGCTGTCACCCTGTGTCACATGTGAAGGAGCCATTTGCTTTGCCCCCCACACCACCACCATCAGGTCTAACTGCCGTCTGACTCTCATTTCCTCAGCCAGACCTCGCTGTCGGTTGCTAGTACAGTCCAGGTCAGCGTTTCTGTCTCCTAGCTGAACCTCACCTAAACAGAGTGTAGCCGAGCAAAGCACGTTCACACGGGAGCACAGACGCTAAAAAAGAAATTATTTTGCTTTAGAAATTGTGGAAATTCAGTTGCGGGGTGCAAGAACCCACAGTGACAGCGTGTGCCAATGCCACGGAGGACATTTGGGGAGATTTCCGGTCACGATGTAGAGAGAAAAGACCTACGGTTTCGCTTGATTAACTAACTCATATTTTTTGTTTTTCTTTTACAATGCATTTAGGATATATTTGCTGTTTGTGTATCACTTAATAATTCATACTGTAATGTATTAATTGAAATATAGGCCACACATCCAAAATACCAGGAGGGACGCTACACAGGCGGACCACCTGACCTCTGTGTGACCTCTGACATAAGTGCAGACATCAACACTATAACATCAGGCCTCAGAGCTCTGTGTCTGTGCAAGCGGAGGCCCTCGACGCCCCTTCCTCCCTCTAAGCAGCCTTCCGGCTCGGCATACCGGCTACATGGATGAGCGGGCTCCCAGCGTCGACGGGCACGGACTATATACACTCAATGAAAAACAGGCCGTGGTGATGAACGATGATGTTGCCATGACAACAGGCAGGCTGAGCGTGCAGCCTGGCTCGGGTATCTAGAGGCATGCGGCGGACGGCATCCACACACCGTGTGGGTTTTTAACCTCTTAAGTGGCAGAAAGCAAGCCGAAGTCTCAGATGGCATCATGGGGGAACAGGAATAGCAGGGGTGGTGTTAGGGAGGGGGTGTGGGGAGTCTGTGGAGTCAGGCACTGGGTAAACCTTCTGCCTCACAGAGCACAGTTCCAAGCACAAACATAGGAAATGAAAAAGATGGTGGGTGGTTGTGTGTGTGTGTTTTCTTCTTCGTGTGTTTGTTGTGGTTACCATTGGGCTCCAGCAACGGCCAACTACAGGGATATGAGAGAGACAAACAGACAGATTAACACCAATGAGAATGCAGACGTGCATGCAATGCACACACATATATCAAGCATTAAGTTGGACATTATCTTTCAACAGATATATAATGCTCAGATTATTATGTAGAGGAATACATAATTAACCATGGTTAATAAAACATTTGCCACCAGTGTCAGGAATCAGGATTCAGTAACAGAGATAGCACGGGGAGATATTTGCAAACCTGCAGACACTTATTTGATTTGTAACAAATATTTGTTTTTAAGACATTATTTCCATGCCTTGACATCTGCTGTAGTGCCATTAATAATCTTTCCTATTTTGTATCATAACACTCAACTCTCAAAAGTAGACAGGAATCCTCCCAACAACTCCCACACTGGTTGGCAGTCCATCTGTCACATTGCAACACTCGCCAGTGTTTATAACGGCTGTATTGTACTTTCTCCTCCAAATTAACAGTAAAATGAAAATGTTTTCAGTTGTCTGGTGTTCGGACTGAAATAAAATGGAGTGGATGTGACTAGCTCACGACCCGCTGTGATTATGTTATCGGCGCGTCGCTTGACCAAACAGTAAATAGTTATTTTTAAAAGATTTCGGACTTTCCACCTAAATGTATATTGTTGTTGATTGGTAGCCTAGCCTAAATATCATTTCCATATTACACAGATCCATTGCGCATAAATGCGCAACACGCTGTATATACGCAACGCAACAGGTTTTTGGTTATTTTATAGAGTCACGTTTACGCGAGAAGCAAACTAGAGGGTGTGTCGAAAGAAAATCCATATCTTTCGTTGGTTTGGAGGAGAGGATTCATCCATTTCTCTTAACACCTTGACAAGGCTATCATAAGAGCCCCTGTCGGCTTTTTTTCGTCACTCTATTCTCTATTTTTCTTCCTCTCCATCTCCCACACACGTGCACTCTAATTCTTCCTCCCGAGCGCACCGTTTTCTGTCTCTCCCACATACAGTCTCTACTCTCTTGCTCTCACCCCCCCCACCCCACACACACACACACACAC
>JAODLL010025680.1:0-22641 GCA_026546735.1 Forbesichthys agassizii
GGGGGGGGGTTCTTAATTAACTAATTGACAAACTAAATAATTTGGAATTAGAAATTGTAGCAGCATAAACCATAACTCACAACACTGGAGTCAAGAGTAACCTAATGATGCATTAATAATTAACAGTATACCTTTCTACATTTGCAGTGGTGTAGCTAAGTGGGGGCCAAGGGTGACCAGAGCCACCCATAAACATTTGCTGGTCACAAAGTTATAAAGCAGTAAGCGGCAGTTGGGTGAGATGAAATGCAACAGCTGTTCATCTGACCGTCTCCACTTCTACGTTAAATAAATGTGTGATTTAATTGATGACAAGGTGTGTTAATGTTATGCCTTCCTTGCCTCGCAGTGAGAGTATGAAATTGGAATCAGTAATATGAGATCAGGATGATCTTGCAAGATGATCTTGATCTTGTGTTTGGATTCATATAGAACAAGTAGGTTTGTGCATAGTTTCATTGACGAGACACATAAAGTATACGTTACAAAGTTCTAGTGCTCCACCCATAGAAATAGGTATTGTTCCACCAGGCTCCATGTTAGAATCAAGCAGGAATAGAATGTGGCATTGACATGAACAATGTACAATTTACTATATTTAAACTATTTACTGTAGTAAATTCATATCATTGTCAATTTTTTTCATTTTTTTGACATAGCCTAAAATGTTTGTTTACAAAAAGACAGCAACAGGTAATTAAAGGTGTAGCCTATTGAAAATAATAAAGGCTAATAAAATATGGATACCTATGTATTATTCCCATAATCAAATAGGCTACAATAATATTTGAAAAATTTGAGGTATCTTCTGTCATAATCTGCCAATTTCCACCCCAATAACATGATTGAACCTAGCTGGCCACCCCAGTAAAACAGTTCTGGCTATTCCCCTGGAAATGTGTCTGAGAACCTGTTGTTTTAGAACAGAGGTCATTAACAGGGGGTCCTCAGAGGTACTGCATGGGGTCCAAATTGTTTGATCCCAAACTTATTTTCTTCCAAAAATTAAAACATCAGAACATTGACATTAACATATATAAATCTGTGGCATAATTAGTGGCCTACTTTTATACATAGCACTATACAGTTAGCAGCCCTATTATTACATTATTGTTGGCCCGGCAACTAAATATTTTATACCATATGTGATAGGGGGTCCTTGTGCCGTGTTTCAATCAGCCAAGGGGTCCTTGGTCCGAAAAACATTGAAGACATCTGCTTTAAAACATTGTTTTTCCAGAAAAAAAGCACTAATCATTAAACATAGCACAAAAAGTTGGATAAGATATTTCCTTTCAAAGCAAAATAAACAAGTCAATGAGGACCATATGTCAAAGGAAATAGTGTTATTGCTAAATCACTCATGTTATGGAACTCAACTCAACATATGTTTAAACAGCTGGGGCCAGATTATGTTTAACCATATTTATTGACAACATATGTTTCAAAATTACAATATAATTTACCACTCAAATACATATATCAATGAAAATAATATGACACATAGTAACATTTGGTCTCAGCACAGCAGTTAAAGGTTTTGAGGAAAAGGTAAATAATTATTATAATAGGCATGACAGGCTAGTGGTTAGGGTGGTTGATCCCATCTGAAACACACTGGGTCCGATCTCCAAGCAGCGGCCCAGCCCTATAATGAAATGGAGTAATTGTACTCACTGTACGTGGCGTACAGTGAGTACAATTACTTAGACATCAACATGGAAACATCAACAAAATTACCGTACCTATTTGAAACTATGCTTTCAGTGTCATTCCAATTAAGAATGTGTACAACCAATTACTTTGAATGTCAATATCCCATGTTGCCTATAGCAACAAAGAGCAAACATTAAGCAGAGGATTATACCAAATATAATAGCGTCCATGCAAGAGACTGCCCACCTTACAGCATCCACTGATGCCCTCGGACCACAGACATGGAGCATGGGCTAGACTAGAGCACCCATTGGACAGTGAACACGCGTGACATGGGCAGGGCTAAACAGGCCACAGGCCACTGCAGACTGACCTGTACCATATTGTAGCATAGAGAATACTGTATATACTATGCTATGTTGTAATACACTGTAGTGGAGAATAACAACATAGTCTATCAGGATAACTGAAACAATATCAGGAAGGACAAAGTAATAAACATTTAATTACTTTGCAATCATGATGCGCAAAATGGGCAAAGAGGTCAAGGTGACTAAATACCATTTGTCTTGAATGTGTTATTTTCTAATTGTTGATATATTCTTTCAGTGTGGTGTTTTAGTCTATATTAGGATTTATTCAAACTTTTTTTCTTTGCATGTTGTTTTTGGTTGTTTTGTATGATTCATTCGTTTTGATTCAGTGCACCTGGGGAGACTTCAGGCACTGCTCGTACCCGAAGGATATTGCCTGGATGTATAGATCCAACAGGAGCAAGAGGAGGCAGGCGAAGGGAACGAGAACACAACCGGAGGAGAGGGGAGAGTAACGATAACCAAACGAACAAGAGGTAGCCAGCCGAGCGGCGAGAGACGACTCGTTGACCCGAGGGGAGATCTCCGGGTAAGCCCCCCACTTACGAATCATCATAAAAAGGCAAGTTAAAACTACTGTACTCCAAAGTATGCATCGTTCCTGCACAACAGGCTCGGGCTGACCTGTGTGTTTCTCTGGTCTCTGCCTCCTCCCGGCAGGAGTCTACAGAACCTGATCCACGTGAGAGACGCGTTTGGAGCTTGGAGGCTTGGGCCTGTGCCGTCTTTTAGAACCCGGACTTCAAGGATTGGGCTCTTTATATTTTTAGCTTGGGGGTTTTTGGCATGTTTTTATCAATAATTTGACCCCAATAAATTGCTACCCTTCTCATAACTCCTGGCATTTTATCTCTTGTAGATAATGGTGGCCCAACAGCTGTATACAACAGCCCATGTCACATACAGCAATAGAGTGAGAATGGTGCGTATGCATGTACCTGACTGTCATTACCAAGAGGCCAAGCTGGGTGGAATAGTGCTGACTCAGCCAGTTCTCACCTGGTTGTCGGTACAGTAGCTGATGTCCCACACTCTCTCCTTATTGGCCCATACAGAGCCAGGAGGGGAGGGCACCCCAAACACCTGCAGCCCTCCAAGCAGCAAGCCATCCAGGGCCCCATTTAGCTTGAGAGGGTCACTCACCACCTGGGACTATTGCAGAAGGAAAGATGGGGGAAATTATGAAACGTTGTCGACACACTGGTTAAAATTAAATTATGTATAAATTGGCTAATACAATTTGACAAGACACCAGGAATCCCTCGGTTTATCGTTGTATTTCATTCAGAATACCACATTTTTTGTGAAAACAGGTTCCTGCAGCAGATTTGCAATTGCTGCACTTCAACAGCTAAATAAATCTTCGTCAGCATTTCCAAAGCTCAGACCGTTGATGTGGCCTCGTGTGTTGTTTACCTGGGTGCTGCTGAAGACAACATAGCAGACTCCCTTCTTAAAGGTGTCAAGGATCTCGCCATCATCCCAAAACAAGTCTCCCCAGGCCCAGCCCTGTGCAGACAGCGCCACCGTCAGGAAGAAAGGGTTTGTGTGTGCGAGGCAGTGGTTGACAATGCTGGCTCCTACATGGAAAGGGTTGGAGAATTTTACAATATTACAACATTGATAGTTCAAAACATTTAGTATATAATCACAGCATAGCCATTGCAACTGAGCAAGGCCACATACTCACCTGTTGTGGGATAATGTGTCCTGCCTTCACATGGAGGTTAATAGTGTCTAAAAGCGAGTAAAAAAAAAAAAAAGTGCTGACCCTTACCGTGGAAGGGTTGGCCCTGCCAGCGGAAATAGATGGAGACAGGTGGGCATATATTTACAAAACCAGTTATAAGATACAAAACCTCATGTTTAAACTATATTTATCGGTTACTGATAATAATATAATCAAATATAGATTCAGGCTATCCTCCATGAACAAAAGCCTTTGAAATGACAATTCTAGTCACTTTTATAGGATCTGCTCTTAGAAGGTTTAAGTATATTTGCTATTGAATGGTATTTTAAGATGTATAACTTAAAGTTAGCCGGTCATTATTCTAATGGTGTGGTGTTTGCTAGTTGTGTGCAAGTGTGTTACGAGCTACAGTATATAGATATTGACAAATGTACTTATTGTAAGTCACTGTGTATAAAAGTGTCTGCTGAATGCTGTAAATGTAAATGTTCATTATACACATTTGTGAGCTTTCAGGTGAGGGAGGGGTTGAGAACGTTCCCGTTTTATAACCTAAAAATAACACTGTTTCTGCAACGTCCGCAGCAATAATCTGTGGTCTCCCCTTTAACACTGAATCTTAACCCTGTATTACTTAGGCCTCGTGCTACTTACAGTGTGCAGACTGTACCATGTTCCCACGGGGAGGTAGGCTGACATCTCCACTGCCCCTTCCTCCAAGACGGGGCTGATTAGGAGTGAAGGCCCCCAAAGGAACTGCCGGTTGACGGCCTGACAGTTGGGGTCAGTTGGACACCTGAGGTAGATGGAACGCATACAGTACAAGGGGCGTGCGCACACATGCTCACTGGGAGAGTGAGAGCGAGCAGGGGGGCAGACGTACTGGAGGAAGAGCGGCCTGGCCACCGTGACACCGCAGGTGAGGAAGAGCGTGTACAGGAAGGGGAGGAGGGAGTGACGGAGCTGCAGCGCTCTCCTCATGGCCGCTTGGGCCTGCTGACCGAACACATAGGGCTCCTGAGGCTGGGGGATACACACACAGCAACGAGGACAACAGCTAGAGTTACCTCCATGTATAATACATAGGACAGCTAGTAGCTAGAAAGCATTAATACTGCAGCCGCCACAGTCCTCTGCAATTAGCCATAATGCAAGGAACAGATGTAGGCACAGCTGCACGTGAGACACAGATAGATCCTTTTCTCTCATAGCAATGGGCCTGTCGTTATGTTTCCTCATGAAGGGGTAGAAGGCCCCTAGCTGCATCCAGTGCACGCACAGCTCCTCGCTGGTGTCGCCCCCGAAGCTGCAAATGTCGGCCCCCGCCAGGGGAACGCCGAACAGGCCAAAGAGCAGCACGGCTGAGGTCGAGTGTGGGAGGAGGTGGAGGCGAAAGAGTAGTCAAAAACTATGCAAGAGTTTAAAGTCGCATTACAAAAGACAGTGCACTGTTTATATTGGGCTCTGCTCTCACACATAATAGAAAGTTGTGAGGTCTAAACCATTCGTTTGCTTAACTCAAAATCCCTTGGTGTTGCGGTCACATCAATACAAGGCGTCTGTCATTAACACTACCTGTGTTCATGTGGTAAGAACTGGTAAAAAGGATTCTCACTAAATAGACGATAAAGTGATTTCCCATCTCGGCTCATGCACAGCTCCTTAATTAAAGGTGCACTCCTAGTTTGTGATATACTGTATATATAGTGCTTAACGGGTGTGTATCTTTCTGCACCAGGGATGGAATATTGCAGCTGTTCTCAGGTGCTCCTCACATCTCCCGTACACACTCCAGAGAACCGGCCGATGCCAGGGAAGGACGAGCGAGACAGAACAAAGGTCCTCTTCCCACGTACCTTCACCAGAGCACTGAAACAAACGCATTTCTTTTATATTTCATCACTGAAGCTTTACCAGGCACAATTAAAGAACACAAACAAATCAAAACAACACAAAACGTAAGGACATTTGTGTTTGGTATATTGTTTCTTTGTTGTAACTATGCTTCTTGGCAATAAATCGTATACCTTTGAAAAGCCTAATTATCTCCATTTTAAATGGTGCCACATTTGTAAGGAACATGCATTTGTGGGATGAGCAGCAGAGCTAAGAATGTGGGATGCACCCATGACATTGTTTTCTAAATCTTCTCTGACAATGCCAAACAGCTTTTCTTCACTGTTGACTTGTTTGGTGGAGTGGGTGATTGATGTCTGAAGAAACAAGACATATTGGCAATTTAACAATGTATTCAAACCTCCTCCTCATGCTGGTCACCAGCCTGGTCACACACTGCTGTGGGATGGCATCCCATTCTTCAACCAGCATTTGTCACAAGTCCGCAAATGTGGGTGTGCTGGTCACTCTGGTGTTCACAAATGTCCTTACTTTTTGTGCGTATTTTATAATGCAGAACATTTGAACAGTGGCTTGGGCCTGCTTCAGTTCTGCAGTGTGATGTATTACCTGTGGGTGGCGCTAGCTTCTGTCAAACCATAGAGATTGTGCACATTGTAGTGAGTAGACAGATTTTGCCGAGCAGACATGCAGAGAGTGCCTGAGCTCAACTGGCCTCCAACCACCACTGGTTGTGTGAAGGGAGACAGACAGAGACATTGGCGACGGTCAAATCAGACAAATGAAGAAGTTATTGTTCCAGTGTACTTACTTGGAGTGAAAGGGGGGTTTTCTAGATCACTATCAGGACAGCCCCACACTGAGCCCTGGACAAAACTAGCTGGCTCATTCACATCCTGGGGCACATTAGACATTCACAGAAAGAGTTCAAGTAAGGTTTAGGTCATTTTTTTATTATCCTACAATAATCATTGGCGATTAATCGTGGGAGGACAAAACTATCTTCAGCAAGTAGCCACATCAGACTTGTATTGACTCCACTTACATACTAAACCATACCATTTATTTATTATGTAAGCTTTCCTCTAAACCCAAATACATGGATAGTTCTTCGTTGTGTTATTATCTACCTATGTAAATAATACAGACAACAATTTTTTTTATGGCTAGGTGGATCTACAGTATATAGACTTATAAGTGAGTTCAAACCTACAATCCAGAGGCCGTCCACTGGGACTTTAGAATGGAATTCTCTGATGCAGTCTTCCCACCAGTGTCTGGTCTCTGGGTTGGTGAAGTCTGGGAAGGCTGTGGGGCCCGGCCACACCTGGAAAAGTCATACGGGATTAGAGCAGTTAACGCAGATGGCGCACATGCGCACACACACATACGTTGAGATAAGAGTAGCGTTTGTCCCCAGACCTTCCCAATGAGGGTCTGTCCTGTAGCATTCTTAATAAAGACCTCTCTTCTCTGCCCATCATCAAAGGGAGGGTAAGTCCCTGGGGGGCTGGTGCTGCTGATCCCAGGGTCCTGGGAGACAGATCAAGCCACGTGTCTGTGCTAGAGATTAAGGCTAGCCTAATGGTTTTTGCTGCCATCTACTGGACGCTACTTGTAAGTGATATAACATAATTTTTCTACACTATTTTCAAAATTATTATTCAGTTCTCTCTCTAAATCGAAAAGCAACATGATCATGTTGTATTGTCAGAACTATTGTTAAAGTTTATTGTACCAGGATTAGGACATATTTCATGCCTCTGATTAAACTCCTCCATCATATCCGGAAGGTCTCCAAATCCCTGGGGTTCAAAGGTGAACACCCTGCGCTTATTTGCATAATCTAGGTCATTCCACTGCACATCCTGAATAAATAAACAAAGCAAAAACATACAGTACTCAGTAACAAAGAGACAGTGATTAACGCTAACTGATAAAACAACAACACTAACAACACAGATGTGAAAGGATAATATGATAATAACATAACCTCGCAAATTTGGACCAAATGGAATGTGATAGGCAAAACAGACTTTAATAGCAACATTAGTTCCTCCATATTAGCTTACCAGTGGGAAGTTAGCACTGTGCATGCGCTGTGCCACAGTCCAAGTGGCATTGGTGGTGAGGTAGCCCCATCGACACAAATGGAAGCCCAAGGACCAATAGGGAGTTATCATAGGATAGCCTGGGCAAACATAAAGGAGCACATCAACTTAACCACACCAAGATACAGTGTGACACTGAATATACTCACACACACTCATAACAGCTGACAAACCTACCAATGATACTGTGGATCAGGACCCAAGAAGATGTACAGGTCCAAGATTCCACCAACAGTCACCAAGGTCAGGGCAGGCATTGGCTGCAACACACCTCTGAAAGACAGTTATACTGCGCTTATATGCCACCTTGAGAACATAAAAGCTGTTTCTTATAAAGAAGTTTACATGGAGTTGCACACACCACTACTGTGGCTTGACTCTGCAATCAAATATCACAGGTAGGTCATTTAGCAGACACCTTTATCCAAACGTACTTCCAATTAGTGCAACAATATATAATGCATAATGCAATACAGCATACAGTAGCAGATAGATATGGTACCCATTGCATTGCTGTTTAGTAGGAAAACTCAATGTGTAATATTATACCGGTAACAATATGTTTGCATTTTCACTCTTTTCTCAAATCTGCAAAGAATATAATGAAAGATTTGAACATGCATTTTCAGCTGTTCACCACACATTTACTTCCCCTTTTCCTAAATTAGTGTGATGTGAAAACATCACACACGTATTAGCACAGACTAAGTGAAGGACAAGGAACCCTTACTTTGACCTGATTTTCAGTCAATGTATATATTTTTATGGTTCCACTGTTCAGACTACTAAAGAGAGATCTGCAGGCAAATCATCATCCTACATGAGGTGCCATGTCCCTGTTCCACAGTGTCAGTGAGGTCCAGTTGAGGTCCAGGCTGAGAGGGGTGTAATGCTCCCCCAGGCCAGACACTAGTGAAGAGGCCAAGGCTGTGGAGAGGTGCAGGTACTGGTCAGCGAACAGCAGCGGAGCAACAGTGGTGTTCACACTGGACATGAAAGACAGAAGAGACATTATACACAAGACTATGAAAGACAAAGTATTTATGTAGGCTTTATGTTTGCTAATGAAGTTTAACACTTACATTACCCGTCCATTTGATTTACAATGTACTACGAAGCCAAATGGTTCAGGGTGGAAGGAAACTGAATAGAAGCTTTCCAGAGTGTCAGTGTTTTCTTTAGGCTGACTTGTGGGGAGTGGAACCTGATATCGCTCTGACGATGGATCTTTAAACTAAAGAAAAGCACAGCACTAAATATCCCTTAAAACAGTGGTTCCCAACCAGGGGTACACGTACCCCTAGGGGTACTTGAGCAGTTTGCAGGGGGTACGTGGAAAGATTGGAGAGTTTCAAATTATTTACAAAATCCTATGAATGTCGATTGCTACAGTAAAATGTGTAGGCATATAAAAGGTCCTGAATCATATTATAGCTCCTCCACAGAATTCTACCCGCATCCTGCATCCACAAAACTGTGGTATTTGATTAGGGCAGAGGTAGAGATATGTTATAACAGATATATTCCAGACACAACTTAAGGAGTTTCCCTTTATTGTGGACACCATAAAGTGATTTGATTATTGTCTTGATTACATTAAAAAAACATATGGCATGCTAATACTAAAAACTGGCAGATTTATGAGACCTACAGTGAGATGCAATCGGCCTGCAGTCTCCTCCATGACCTCTAAACATAGTGTGGAGATGTCCTTGGGGAGGTAGGAAGGACTTGGTCGCAGAAGGGTGGCAGCCTGGCCCAGTGGCGTCGGAGAGAATGGCCCCATCTTATAGCAACTATAGGAATGGGGGTAGAAGCACCAAGGAGATCCTGCAGTAGCTGAACCGAGCAATGGGGTATAGCAGCATCCTCTTTCCTCACACTCACTCTGGGTAAGTACCCGGTCTCTTGCACAGTCAAATCGACTCTCTAGGGTCATGGCACATTGGTAATTTCTAATAAAAGTGGAGTCTTGTTCCTGTGGGTGCGGTTTGTGTTTTCCCGAGAAGACTCGCCATCTGTCCACTGAATTGTTATGTAGTTTCTGATGAGTAAGTTCTCCCAAATGTTTCCAAATGGTTTACTTGAGCTTTATTAATAAATCTAATGCCATGGTCAGGCGCGTAATTTAAGAACAAATGTGTAAATAAAACAAGGAGTAGCGCAGCTGGTATGTACGGAATAGCCTGCAGCCCCATGTCCTTAAAGTTCTGCACTGTGGTAGAACATAATAGTCGCAGTAAAGGACTCCAAATCAAAGTAACTAATTATAAAATCCCGCTTAATCGAATCATGATGATTGGAGAACTGATTAAGTCTCTACTTTAACGAGACCATAGAGAAAAAGAACAATGTTGCTGAAATGAACACAAACGCAGCAATGTAGCGCTCTACTGTAGGCTATGGCTATCTGTTAGCTCAACAGCAACATGACTAATAATAAAGTTGTAGCAATCAACGCTGTTTTTAATATCACATCTTAAACAATTTGCTCACAACACGTTTGATTAAAGCTAACTCGTTATCAAAACAGCCAGAAACATGCCTTTTTCACTCTCCTCAACTAGTCTCGCGTTGTTTACATGAAAGTAAGACAAGCATTGTGGGTCAATTTGTGCGTTTTTATACTTAAACCCATAAACGACGAAATATATATAACTATAATACTATACTATAAAACTATAATATAACTTTGCCAAAATCATCCACACGCCTGACAGGTCGGTGAAGGCTATATCAAGATGCTGAATACAACCCCTGATAACAGCACGTCTTTCTCAGACTGGTGGTCTTAATTCTGAAACACCACATACAGTTCTGCAAAAACAGAACTAAAAAATAATTTTCAGAAATCACTAACGACAAAAAGTGTCAAGTGTGATGAACATTCACGGACAGTGGCTTTAGTGGACAGTCCTGCAGTCATGATGCCCTCAAACTACATTTCACCTGTGGCATTGTGTGATATAACTGCCCATTTTCAGTAATAATGTTGCTGAGTGTACTATGCACAACATAAGTATGGTGAGCATGAACTAGACAGGATATCGAGGCTTTCAAGTTAATATCTTGTACAAGAGGCTTAATGTCACAGAACACACTGAGTATTACAGTGAGGAAAAGAGCCACGAAAACAAAGTCAAGTTTATATGCCAGCTCTCCCAGTTACCACCCAGAACCTCGCGAATCATTGTTGTAAGCAGTTTACCAGTCTGTTATTTACAAACTTGCAAGGTCGCACGTCCACTGCTTTTGTGCACAATACTTAGAATATAAAAAACCTTATACAGTCAGTGTGGAACACTAACGGGATTATTGATTTTTGTCAATAAAAATACATTAAATCATAAATTCTCATACAAACTGTGTACAATCTTTGGTCATCATATACTCGTTATTTAACTACAAATACACTAGTTTGTTAAGGGAAACTATTTTACTTTGCCAATTTCACTGTTTTTGAAGATGAGCAGCTGCTTTTGAACATATGACTCCCATATATGGTAATAGTGGACATTATCATCAAAGTTCTGGTTTGCACGGCAACCGTTGACCTTTAATTACACAACACAATACATTTAATGTGGAAAAATAGGAAAGAAACAGTCACATATATTGGTCTTAAAATGCATTTAATGTGAGTTAGCTTCACTCAATTAGATGTCACCCTGAAAGTCACCTTACAATAAAATATATTGTATCCTCGTAGTAAACCATAAAACTCAACATTGACTACACAAAAATAAAATTACATAGTGTCAGAATTAGAACTGAACACACTTTGGAATATGTTCCTCTTGCCGAGGGAATCGGCAGTTGCCTTGATTGACCAAAGAGAAGCAGTATAGCAGCATCCACAGACAACGGCGTTATTCGCATAATCAATTTCAAACACTTGTACATTAGAGCACAGATTTCTTTATAATACATTTTTTAAAAAGGCACAGGGGCCACATTAAATTACGGATTCTCCAATGATTCAAACACTGAACCACTCTGTACAAAAATATACACATCTTTGTATAAGAATAACAACATTGCACTACTGAGCTACGCATGACGGCACATATTCCCCGCAACACAAGCCCTGTATTTGTGCGTAGAGAAACACTTATCCCGTACACGACTTATAAAATATAAGAAGATTCTCTTTTGTTTCTTTCCCTTTCACTTCAAGGCAGAGCAAATACTTGTGGACAGTTCTGTTTGGAGACGGTTTAAACCAGTTTAAACCAGACGAGCAGAAGGCACTTAATGTAGGGCTCTGCTGCTCGTTGCCATTGAGTCACAGGCACTGCAGGCCTGTTCCTCGCCAGCACAAAACACAACAGCAGAGCCCCAGTAGGGCGTCCACTCGACATGGCCGCCGCGGTTCTTTGTGCTGAGCCCACCCAGGTAAGCTCCACGCTTCACACCGGCTCCCTGGCCTGCAACGGAGCATCTGTTCTCTCAAAGGACACTGTGGACGCTTCCGGACTCGGAGCAATGGTGCAGTCCAGCAGCGCGTGAACGTCTGTGGGCGACACCGGCACCGCTTGGAGCGTGTTGTGAACCGGCGGAGCTATGGGCTCCTGTGGTACCGCGGCCGGCGCGGGTATCGTGTCAGGGGCCGCCACTGGCTGTGCGGCCTCTGCAACCTCTGCGGCGGGCGGTTGCTGGGGCGACGTCGAATCCCCCGGTTCGGAAGTTGGCGGGTGCGTGGCCAGCTCGCGGGCGCGCGCTTCGTCCGCCGCCTGTGTCCGTGCCAGCTGCTCCACGCTGGGGTAGTACGGCAGGAAGGGCCTCTCGTGGGCACAGCAGCGCATGGCTACGTAGGTGTGCGTCAGCAGGTGGGGGAAACGGGAGGTGAAGTACGAGACAAACTCATCGGGGATGGACCCTAGGGTCTCCTGGACATCAGCCGGCAACTCCCTGTAGTGGTGTTTCTGTTGCCAAGGTAACCAGGCAGGCAGGTAAGTCTGACGGGTAAAACTACACAAAGGCGATACAAAGTAATTTGGATTATTGGAAGGCACACTTACCTTGTTTCTCATTGCGCGCATTAGGTCTCTGACGGACCCGCCCTTATAAGAACGAAATTTACGCAGATCTGAAAAAAGGAGAGGAAATTCACACATCAACAACGAAACGCATTGCAAGTCATATCAACAGAGCCGGTTATGAAAGAATATGCAACATGCATTAAAAAATTATCTTTGCCAGCGGCCCTAATGCTTTAGTGTCCAAGCACAGTCATTAATGCAAGGCTTTATGATTCACCCGTGATTCATTAATTAACCATGTACGTGTTGACAGGAAACAGTTTGCACACTAAGCAAAATGCTGCTGCAGCATTCTCTAGATCTTTAAGATATAGAAACCACATCCAGTTATTAAGAAACAGTATGTAACAATGACACATCGTGACATGCCGGTCTGTAAACATGACATTAGCATGTGTACATATATTCACACATTATTTTGACCGTAGGAAATGTGACCAGGATAATACCTGTCTGCAAAGGCACTGTGATATGCTCCCTCCAGTCGAACTTGACAACAGCACGCCCCCCTCTCTCCAGCTGTCTCACGATTGGTCCGTCCAGCGGCTCCTTTTCTATCCTGTCGCTCACATCCTGAAAGGAAAACAGAATAATGCAGAAACACGCACACATGTGAAATAAGGTCGGTTAGAATATTAGCACGCGGCTCCATCTGAAACCGCTGTAGGTGCAATGCACAGTGTTATATAGTTCTAATGGTGCGTGTTCAGATTCAGCTCTGACCTGGAAAAAATGCAGCTCCCTCTCCAGACTCCAGAAGAAAGGGTGTTTGAGCACACACTCAGCTGAAGGTCTCCTATTGGGCTCCATGCTCAACATCTGCTCTATTAGGTCTTTGGCCACAATGTCCTCTGGTGAAGACATAGAAGCACATCGGTCATCACAATCAACTTTCAAACATTCAAACAACGCCTTGCATGTACCCCAGCAACTAGCAAGGCACCAGGTATGCATGTTCTGCATTGGCCTCAGGCCACAATAAGCCCGTGTTACATCACCGCCGCCCTGCTGGCTGCTCACCATGCTTGTTGGGCTGCAGCTGGTCTAGGCTGTATGTTCCCAGCAGGATGTTGGCCTGTCTCTGGAGAGACTTGCCAAAGGGGTGGCAGCCCTGGGACACCACGTAGTAGAACACACAGCCGGCAGAGAAGATGTCAACGGTGCACGTCTACAGATGACACAGTGGAAAAAGGCCATGGTCATATATTTAAAGTTAATTTGGCAAAAAAACAAAAAACAAAACACTACTTTCCTCTTAGAGTTAGATGAAGTAAGGAAGCAAAAACTACAGAATACAACAATAGACATTTATTTAAAAGCAGTCTTTTGGCATTTATTCGTAAACACCATATTTGCTTGAGGTTATGTATATTATACAAGATAAATCTCAAATCTGAATATAGAGTTAGAGCTACAGAAGTAACCAGAAATCAGCTAAATTAAATAAACGCTCAAGAAGAATTCTAATCAGCTGCAGGAACTAAAAACTCCTGTTTTGCCAGTTGTGTGAACTAGTAGCAGTAGTAATATATTCCCAGTGAGGGAGGAAAATGTTCAGTAAGCCAAATCTGGTGGCACTGGACGACCAGTTCATTCCAATCGACTCACCGGGTTGTCTTTGCAGTCCTCGCTGAGGACCTCCGGGGCAATCCAGCCCTCGGTGCCCGGCACCCCAGACCTCCTGCTGAAGCTGTGGCGGCCCACAGCCAGCTTCTTGCACAGGCCGAAGTCAGAGATGATGGCCCGCACCCGGCCGTGGGCGTTGGGCATGGACACCAGGATGTTGTGGGGCTTCAGGTCTCTGTGGACTGGGCACAGGAGGAAGGAACTCAAGCTGTGAATGCAAGCACCCTAACCCATAATAATAATAATAATAATAATAATAATAATAATAATAATAACATAAAGTAGTCACAGGCTAAACATCAAGTGTCTCCACTGGGTGCTACCTATGTTGAGCGAGTGCAGGTGAGCCAGCCCAGACGTG
Source organism: Forbesichthys agassizii (assembly GCA_026546735.1). Classification (NCBI taxonomy): domain Eukaryota; kingdom Metazoa; phylum Chordata; class Actinopteri; order Percopsiformes; family Amblyopsidae; genus Forbesichthys; species Forbesichthys agassizii. Next base: position 14,721 of record JAODLL010025680.1, read on the forward strand.
GCCTGCTGTAGCAGCACCACCGGCTCCAGGCCGCGGCGGTCGAAGTCCTTCCTCTCCACGTACTGGAACGCAAGCAAAAGGAACGAGGAGCTCGTGAATGCCTGAACACCAAACAGCTCAGACATCCAGGAGGCATAGGAAACACGTCTGTGTTCCCCACAACTCCATATGGCATGCAGCACTACCCGCGTACCGAACCGTTGGTTTGAAACTACAGCAGTGGTTCTTACGGCGCTCTCTACCCCTCCCCACAGCTGTACCTCTTGCAGCGAGGTGGCGCAGAGCTCGATGGCGATGTATTGGAACTGGCGGTCCTTCTCGGTGCAGAAGTAGCGGATGACGTTGGGGTGCTCGTCCGACTCCCTCAGCAGCTCCACCTCCCTGTCGGCGAAGCTGAAGCACTCTGGGAGGATTCTCTTCACTGCCACCGGCCTGTTGTCAAACTGCCCTCTGGTGGAGGAAAAAAAGAGCAAACAGGCATTGAGAAAACCATTAAATGAAATATCTACGTCAAAAAGAAACTCATGCAACTAATGATTAACACGCACCTGTAGACGATGGTACCTTCAGCGCCGTGTCCTAGGACATTCTTGGGGTTAAAGGTTATGTTGCCCACTCTGGTGATGGTGGAGTCATCGTCTGACAGGAGTTACATACAAATCAGTAGAACAAATCATTATTTACCCTCATTCATCTCTATGGCGTTTGATTGTTAAGACAAGTGACATAGTGCTCCTTCCCTATTCGTCCATTTACCTGCATCCTCGTGCTCATTGGCCGAGCTGCCCAGCTCCGTCACAGACACGTTGGAGTGGTTGGAAGCGCGGGGGGTGACGTTGGGGCTGCTGTGGTCGGAGCTCTCAGAGCGGACGCGGGCCACCTCCAGGTAGTCGCTCTCTTGGGCCGGGCCCAGGCCCAGGCCTAGGCCTGCGGGCGGCGGCGGTGGGAAGGGTTGCTGCCTTTGGAGGAGCTCCAACTTCTCCTCCATTTGTCTCTGGAACTCCTGGTGCTGGAGCTGCTGCTGCTTGTGCATGCTCTGGGGAGCAGGGCGAGGAGGAAAGAGATACAGTCTGTGGTATTGGTATAGAGCTACTCCTTGCATTTGTGCTATACATTATGGACTTTTGAGTTGTAATTGCTTTAATATTAGTGTTTTAAACAGTTTATTCAGCGTTAAACATACAGGAAACCGGATAAATAAAACTACAAGCTAGACTATAATCACAGAAATGTACTCAATTCTATTCGTTGAAATAATTATCACTGAAGCGCTCAAATCTTTCACAATTAACTACCAGTCCGGTCAATGCGAGTACTGTCCACTAGGTGGCAGTGCTGCACCAACCTTGGGATAAGTGATAACAAAGGCCACCCAGCCGGCCAGGAGGAAGGTGGAGAAGATAATGGTGGCCATGTCTTTGAGCATGGAGTCCACGGGGGCCTCTGGCCGGGTTGTGCGTGCGCTGGCCCCGGGCTCCTGGATGGAGGTTTGGGGTTTGGGAAGAGGGGGGCTGTCGTCCATTCCACTGTCATTCACCTTCTGGAACATCACAGGACAGAAGGATGTGTGGATGGTTTTTTGTGGTAATTGTGTTGTTGGCCAGACAGGATATAATTTAGCCGACATTCATTAACAAACCAGTCAGACTTGGCCCGAGGTAACATCATTTATGGACTGTAAACAATCACCTCTGACCTTTTCTCCCACTCAAGTGTTAGACAGCCAATCATGTTAGGGCAAACATATGTGCATCACCAACTGAAAACAGCTGTTCAAAATGACAGTTGGAAAGCATTGGCAGAGACAACTTAAGGATAAATTTAAATGTTGCTCACACACACACCTCTTCCATTGTCTTGTCAGTGGTTGGTGGAATAACATTGCCCTGATTGCGAGGAATGCTGTCCGGAAACTTCTCCAAGATCTTATTGTGAGCCTCGGGTGGAGTCTCATGGTGGCCTGGTGAAATAAAAGCACCATCTTCTTTAGAGAACATCTCCCCTGCCTCTCCGCCACGGGCTGTATGTTATACTAATGCTGCTATATCTGGACCCAGGTGCGATGGGCCCGCTGGTTACCGATGAGAAGCAGGTAGTTCCTCATGAAGTTGATGCGGTTGCGCTCGCGGAGGGCTGCGTTGAGCTTGACACTGGTGCTGGGGGCGATCACACACTCCTTGCCCTCCTCTGTTTCACGGCTGTCGGGGCCCTCCAGCATGGGGAAGCTGCTGCCGCGAGGCTGCGCGCGCGCACGCACACACACACACACACACACGCACGCACGCACGCACGCACGCGCGCACGCACGCGCGCACACACACACAGAGAGAGAGAGAAGCACTCTTAAAGAGCTGCTCTTGTTTCTTAAACCCTTGTTGTCGTGCCAAGCCAATGACTAACGTGTCAGAGAGATGCAGTGACCTGGTGCGTGCACACGCACGCGCGCACACACACACACACACAGTGACCTGGTGCAGGGCCAAGTATGCCCAGAGCACATCACTATAGCTAGGTCACACTGACTCTTCTGATGCAATGGCCCAGATCACAGGGCGGCATAAAAGCTTTTGAACACATCCAAAACAAATGATTTAGTTCAGACCGAACTTCTTTCTCTTTTGATTAAAAGCGCTGGCCTGCTAAAGGCAGCTGAAACGGTTGTTATGGGAAACATAAGGTCTCACTACGCCGCTTGTGATTGGACAACTGTCAAAAAAAAAAGCAGACGACGTAGGCCGTTTTCTTCAGAGATTTTTTTCAGAGCTGCTGAAAAAAGCGCCCTGCGGCAGTGTTTGTTTTGAGCGCTTTTTAAACACGGTCCGCTCCATGTGGGTTAAAATGCAAAACAGAGGCAAACACCTTCCGAAAATAATTTCCGTCTGAACGCGCCCTTAGGGTTCATCGTGTTCATCTATAACCAAAAGAACAGCATCAACTACGCACACACAAAACCTTCTCTGTATACATATTGTGGTTACTCACATTATCTTACACATACACAAATACTGTAAATGAAGAGTCGCCGGTGGCACTCACCACAACTGTGACGCCATCGTGCACCAGGGAGGAAGACGCGTACAGACTAGTGGAGTATTTACCCACGTACAGGGTAGCCCTGGGTGGAGGAGAAACAGTAAATGTTTGCTTACCGTGTGCGAAAATACATATTCTTAAGAGCAAAGTATCACAAATCAAAATGGAGGAGCACCGTCACAGACGGAAAGCAATACTGAAACTCAGGTTTCTCTATTTCACACAAGGCAGGTGTAAAGAAACTATATTAAAGCCAAAACCAGCAGTATCGTGTGAAAGCGAGAAAGAAACTTCCTAAACAATCCCCTAGACATCCCCACACCCAACCAAGCAATATTACATAATTAAACAAAGTGTAAAGGCTTCCAAGACGTGTTTGGCTTATGCTCTGTTACCTGGACGATGTTTAAGAGTAATTGGGTTGCATCTTCTAAAAGCAACCTGGACTTGCTCAAAGTAAAAAAAAAAAAAAGGTAATAATAATTAATAAATGTTTAATAATGGAAAAAGAAATAAAGAAATATCTATCAGTTCCTAAAACTATCAAGGCAAGAGCAAGGTGACTTTAAGTGTTGCAATCTTACCCTTTACAAGTGCTTAGATAGAAGACAAAAGCGGAATGTGTCAAAACACAACGCATTCTGTTCTCCAGCCCTATCTGCCACTCAAGGCTGCATGAAGGCGTGGGAACAATTCAGTTTCTCTTTCAACTTGAAATACGGAATAGAGAGAGGTCAGTCACATCCCGCTCTGCTTACATCAGCTTGTTCTTGGGCTTCTTCTCCGTGGGGAAGGGGTACTTCCACTGGGTGATGCGGCCCACCTCTCCGGACATGAAGGTCAGGTAGCGCAGCGTCTCCACGGCAACATTGGTGTGGGGGACCTTGCGGAGGCCCTCCCGCTGCCAGATGTACATGGCCACCACCGGAGAGTTGTAGTTCTGCACCCACTGGACATCCCCAGACTCTGTGTCCACCGTCACCACCAGGCCGTCGCCGTTGGATACGAAGTGGGCCATCTCTGATGGGCGGAGGGGGTTGTGTCAGATTTATCTCAGAGCTCTGGTGTGTACGTCTAGCTACAAAGGGCAGGGTGGAGATTACAGGGAGCACAATGCACCGGGTTTGTCCAGTGGTGTACATGTCCACAGCATGGCTGAGGCTAGAAGTAGCTTGCAAACGCGCCACTAGCAGCTGAAGGGAACAGCAGGGGCCTGCACAGTGTCTTACTGTATTTGGTGTCATCGTCGGGCAGCGTGGACGCGTAGTCGGAATACGTGGCGTTCCAGCGCAGCTCTCTGCTCTTGGTGTCGTACATGGTGATTGTGTACTCTACAGGGCGAGAGGGGAGCACAGCCCTGTAAGTGAACGTTGCTGGATAGAGGTGTTACGATGGCATGAGAGCAGGGGAACATCACTTAGCCCATGCCTATGTGTCAGCATGTGTCGTCGACGGTGGATAACCATTGCATTCAAACATCCTGTGATACACCAGTTTTGCTCAATTGCCACGAGTGGATGTATGGTGCAATCAGTGTTTTGCTACCTTGTTACAGTACATCTCCCTTCTGTAGCGCTACATTTAAGTTATATCTACCACACTGAAATAAACTGCCTGTAGTATGACTTGATGGGTGAAAATAATGTATGCTCTACATAGTCATTTAGTGCTAGCAGGCCAAAATAAAGGGAAAAGATGGTAAGACGGGAGAACTTCTCTTATTATGCGCCCACACCAAAATAAGGGTAATGAGCATATGAACATGTGCTTGCGGATCTGACCATGGTCCGTGATAGGAATTACAAATTGAAACATCGAATAGGTCAGCCTTGGCTTCCGTTGGTAAGTCTAAATTATTAACTAAAATCTCACAGAAATACATTTGCTTCCTTTTATCATTTGACGGCAGTATGAGTGTGGGAACCTGTTCATTCATCAGCCAACTTTTATGCATTATTCCTTGACTATTGATGGCGACATGGCATGGCCTGTTTCGACATAAATTTAAGGTTCTGTTTATTCTTTCGGTATTCAACAGGTCTTTTGGACCCGAACGAGTTTGGGTCTGTTCACGGAAAATCCACAGTACTTCTTGGGTCCAAAAAATTGGACCCGAACCGAAATGAACCAAATCACTTTAACCATAAGACCTCTAGTTTGCACAGACAAGACGGTGTGCAGGATAACATGTCAGGAAACCGGCATTTCACGTGCCATATACAAACAATGACCGCTAACCGGCTGAGCGGGATAAGGGAACTAAAGATGTCGGGAGGTATTTTGTTGCTTCCTGGAGCAAAGAATTCCAAAGCCTACAGTGAAATGGATATTGTTTGACATATGTAAGAGCTAGGGCTTTGCCTTGACACCGAAACGGTGTCAGAGGGCTCCCAAGCTCTAGGGAATTGTGTCTTATTACCGGCATCCCAGCTTTGCAATCTATGATGCTGCTGAGCGGGGGAAGGGGGAGGGGGTTCTGTATAGGGTTTTGGGTTGGGTTAGGAGATGCAGAGAATGAATGGGAGATCAGCACAACAGCCCAGGGTAATAGAAGACAATGCAAATAGGCTGGGTAGCCAGAATCAACAACTGAATTAGCTTAGACAGGCGTCAACACAAATAAGTGATGCCTTAAGATAACTCAACAAACATGTAAAACAAGGTCTGACTGAATAAGCCAGATAACTGGCAGCCACTGGAACACAATTGTACATTATGTAAATATTTACAAATGTTTGTAAGAGCGGTATAGAAACATTGCTGCGTTTGGGTCATGCGTATGTTGGAATACTGCATGCGTGTCATTTTTATGATCACCTGTGCGTCCCAAATACAGTAACGATGAGGAGGGACACAACATCTCAGCGAAAGAGGACGTCAGGGTCTGTTGCTTTTCCCCGGTCAACACATCCACGACGTACCACAGATCCTGCTTCTTCCCTGCATGCACAAGCAGATCAGACACACACACACAATTACTAATGCATGAATGAAAATAGAAAATACATGTTTAGCTACCGCCTACAATTAGGTTCACGCCTGTTGTACTGTATGCCACCATTCCAGTGCTACAGGGAGTGTCTCAAACAGTTTATGAATATAATGTAGGCCTTATTACAAAGAAAAGAAAGAGCAACTTCTCAGCAGCCAGATGCGGGGGTTGGGGAAGCGGGGGTAGGGGGCGGTGGGTGGTTGTGGGGGGGGGTAAGTTGGTTAGCATTCTGATCTGAGCACTTCCTTAAAGTTCACACTGCATGCTTTGCAGATGAACAAATAGTCACGTTTCTTGCACAACATGATAGTCAGTTGTAGAGAGAGAGATAGTCCAACCGCCTCCATTGTCCTAGATGTGGCCTCTGCACATAAAAAGCGGGACAGATAGTGATGGGGTAGGCAAATGTCGGGCCGCTCGCTGCGGCAGATTACCTGCACAGCACATGTCTGCTGTACATTCAAAAGAGCAGAGAGGGGCTGCAAATGGAGGCAAATGGAAATATAGTGTCAAACTCCTTTATTGCGGACAGATAACATTCCCATTTAGGCGAAAGAAAAGAACCGCTTATTGGCAGAACCTGTTACCATAACAACCCCACTCAGTATCCTGCCCATCAAAGGGCATGACCAGGACGCTCTTGAAAAAGATATTTTGAATCTCAATGCCTTTCCTGGTCAAATAAAGGTTTAAAAATATATTTATAATTATGTAAAGCAGTTCACATCTTTGTGCTTAATCAATCCTCTTATCTCGTCTTACCCATGTAAAGGACGCCATCGGAGCTGCGGCACGGTGATGCCTGGACCAACTCAGGAATGGTGAAGGGTAATTTCTGTTTGGACAGAGTGATTAAGCATGACTGTTAGACAGCTGCAGCAATCTGCATTCATGCTGTGGTAATCCTGTGAGACAACAGCACTGTGTAGCTGTGAGACAACATCACTGTGTAGCTATATGAGACAACATTACTGTGTAGCTATATGAGACAACATTACTGTGTAGCTATATGAGACAACATCACTGTGTAGCTATGAGACAACAGCACTGTGTAGCTATATGAGACAACATCACTGTGTAGCTGTGAGACAACATCACTGTGTAGCTGTGAGACAACATCACTGTGTAGCTCTGTGAAACAACATCAATGTGTAGCTGTGAGACAACATCACTGTGTAGCTGTGAGACAACATCACTGTGTAGCTATATGAGACAACATCACTGTGTAGCTATATGAGACAACAGCACTGTGTAGCTATATGAGACAACATTACTGTGTAGCTATATGAGACAACATTACTGTGTAGCTGTGAGACAACATCACTGTGTAGCTATGTGAGACAACATCAATGTGTAGCTATGAGACAACATCACTGTGTAGCTATGTGAGACAACATCACTGTGTAGCTCTGTGAAACAACATCAATGTGTAGCTATGAGACAACATCACTGTGTAGCTGTGAGACAACATCACTGTGTAGCTCTGTGAGACAACATCACTGTGTAGCTCTGTGAGACAACATCACTGTGTAGCTATGTGAGACAACATCACTGTGTAGCTATGAGACAACATCACTGTGTAGCTATGTGAGACAACATCACTGTGTAGCTATGAGACAACATCACTGTGTAGCTATGAGACAACATCACTGTGTAGCTATGAGAGACAACATTACTGTGTAGCTATGAGAGACAACATCACTGTGTAGCTATGAGAGACAACATCACTGTGTAGCTATGAGAGACAACATTACTGTGTAGCTATGAGAGACAACATTACTGTGTAGCTATGAGAGACAACATTACTGTGTAGCTATGTGAGACAACATTACTGTGTAGCTATGAGAGACAACATCACTGTGTAGCTATGAGAGACAACATCACTGTGTAGCTATG
>JAODLL010025691.1:2434-24490 GCA_026546735.1 Forbesichthys agassizii
GAGATGTAGCCTTATAGAATAGTCTGTTAGTGGTAGCTGGTCTGATGATAATACCGAGATGTAGCCTTATAGAATAAGATCTGGAACATTACAGAGGAGACGTATCGCAGAGTTGCGGGCTTCTCTTCTTTAGGCAATATGAATGCCGACGTGGGACGAAAGTGAACATGAGTGAGTTACCGTTCTTTTTGTTGTTTCGAAACTAGAACACGCAGCAACGCTGTTCTCTTTGTTATTTTTTAATGTTGTTGTTATATGCATTAAAAAAAAACATACAAAATATCAGTGATAGCCAGAACATGGCTTCTCGTGTGGTAACGTGGAGACAAAGATGGTGGTTCTTCTTTCTGTGTCTATGTAGCCCTGGCAAAGTAAGGTTCGACTATTAGACTATACAGGGATTGACCCAGGGTGACCAGATCCCAACAAACCCACAGAATGTAAAGGGGTTGACGGTGACTAATTCTCCTATAGTCTCCCAGAGCCTAATCTCAGGGTGCGTTCAGTGGACTGAACGTTCAATTCACCTTTTCACTGAACTTTCATTGAACTTCTTCCAAAGCCGTTTGCTCCGTTTAATGGGCGGCGAGTGTTGCTCAGTGAGGTCGCATATTTACCTGGGTGTTTTCTAAGTATTTAGGAGCGGTCTGTGGCGTTTCCTCGCAGAGCCCAAGGTGTGTTTTTTTCAGTCTAGTTGCATTTTTATCGTGTATTTTTTGGGTAATATGTGCTGTTTCTTCCGAGGAACAGCACATAATTAGTGCGATCTTTCTTCTTCGTTTCTCATATTCATCAATGAGTGAAAGTGCCCCTCAAAATGGATGGTGAATATGTGGTGAAACACGATATTGACTCGTGAGGAGTGCGAGCCGAATTTACATCCCATGTAAATTGTAAGATCGTAAGATTAATCAATACAATTAGGCAATCTTCGGGTTGCGTCTGAAATCGTATCACACTGTGATTAGTAGACTGTTCAGAAGAAGCATCAGGCGGTGCTTCCATTGAAAACATAATGGACTTAGATGAATATGTATGAAAATAGGGCTGAACAATTAATTGCATTTGCGATATAACCGCAATGTTATAAAACGCGATTTTCTGCGATCTAGAAGTTATGCGCGCACGTCTGATCCAGGGTTTAAACTGTGAGACAGGCTTCATGCCATCCTCGTGTGAAGCCTTATAGAGCCGTGCTCTTCCTGCAGTCCTGTTCACCAATCAGAAACACATCAAGGTGACTGACTGCGTATAGCCTTTGCCCATCAGGCCTTTGCTGCAAATGAGAATATGTTGCTGGTCCATTAGCTTTATACGTAAATGTAGAACTTTGCAAAATCATCTGACTGATTTGTCGGAAACCTCTGGAACTACCTGTTCGCGTTTAGGACTGATACTAAACATACGTTTCTGTGATATCAAAGCTCTTTGAGCAAGTTTCAGTAACATTCTGGTATGCGTGTGACTAAGCACTGTGGTCCCATGAATTAGACGTTCCACAGAAGACATTACTGACTGTGTAAAATGATTTGGCACCTGAAAACAGCCCATACTGCTTTGCACTGGCTGTAGTGCAAGTAATCACGCTATTTCTATTCTGTTCACCTTGAATACAGCTGGCAGGGCTACACTGACTTTATTCCCAAGGAGCACACATGCTCCTAAGTTAAAACGAAAGCCCAGACAAAAAGAGTACAGCCAAAAATATGGGAGCAAAGTCCAAATTCAAACAACCGTTATGCAATTATTCACCTTTAGTATTTTGTTTTCATTGTATGTTAATCTCTAAAGTATTGTCTGAATGGCTTGGTTTTTGAAAAAGGAGAGAATATTAGGTTTGACCCATTAAATATCTGCTGAAGTAGATTTGCTTATGACATGGTCACATAGGTATATTGGGTTTTTTCCCACACTTCTTCCCATTTCATGTAAAAACGTCTCAATATTTCATGTGGAGGTATTCAAGGTAGAGAAGGAAAACTAGCATAACTAGGCTAGAATATAGAAATTTGAGCAAAACTAATTTTGAATGGAATATATCTTTAAAAGTTAGGGTATACAGATATATTCTTATAACTTCCTATTAATATCAATAGCCATATGAAACTATGTATAATTTGACTGTACTATAGAGATCGTAATATTGTGTGTAAACACAGGTCTTTGCCGTAATTGCACAAACACGCAGCACCATTTTAAAGCCTGCTGGCGGCGTGATCGCACATCCACCTCTAACCATATGAGCTCGTCATTCTAACCTTACGAGCATGTATCGTTCGCCGGCTTTTTTCCCCACCAATTTTGCTAGTGTCTTGCCTGTTACCTTTAACTAGCTGTGATGACGAGGTAGCTAATATGGGAGTGTGTTTGTGTTCAACTCCGATCTCTCCACCTGGTCCTGGGTCTTCCCCGAGGCCTCCTCCCAGCTGGACGTGCCTACAACACCTCCCAAGGGAGGCGCCCAGGAGGCATCCTTACTAGATGCCCGTTCCACCTCAACTGGCTCCTTTTGACACAAAGTCTAACTACCAGTTTAATCTTTTAATTCACTTTTTGCTGCTTTGATCTTGTAGTCTGAAGTTAACTCGCAAAAAGTGGGCCTAAATATTTTTGTTTGGACACCAATATTTTTAGTGGCATTTGCAAGTGAAATGGTCACACTTTAAGAGCCCTGCGAGTTGACTGCTCCACCCGTCATTCAGTGACAAATATATAGCTTATCGAAATACTGAAAATGTATTCCATATCCGCAACACGAAACCATGAACGTTTGTATAGCGGTTTTGGTTTCAGAACCGTTACACCCATATTAACTATTGATATCCACTCCAACCACCGCCCAGGTATAAACGTTCTCCCCCACTGCTTAAAAACAACATTGCTATATCATTACCCTGGTGATTATTTTGCATGCTGTAGTAACCCGGCTCTCAAAGGGGTGGAGCCATAAGAGCTCTAATTCCCGTCACTAACATGAAAGATGCTTCCATAATTTTAAAGAGATGGACTGTGGTCTTGTGTGCGGGTGTCAGATGTAATCGCTGGCTCACCGATGATAAGTACTAGAGAGGTGTGACTATAAATTTGTCCTAATGTCCTCATGGTCCAACTCTTTCGTCTGTGGTTATTTTCTGTTTTCCCCAGATGGCCAGCAGCTCTTTGTCTGTAAAGAGGAGTGGAGCCCCAGTATGGACGAGGAAGGACCAGAGCCCCCCCACATCAAAGAGGAACAGGAGGAACAGTGGATCAGTCAGGTGGAAGAGAAGCTTACAGGAATAAAAGAGTTTAATACCATCAAGTTGATCTTCAAACCTGACCCTGTGAAGAGTGAGTATGATGAAGAGGAACAGTCCTCACACACAACGTACTCGAGTTCTGGAGTGCTCGCCTGTGACAGCATTGCTCATCATGCTTTTTCATGATCGGTGATGACAAGGCCAAATAAATGCGTGAATTAATTAAATGAATCTCTTCTTAAACTGAAAGATAATTTACTACATCCAAACACATGGCGTGTGTTTGAAGGTAATACACGTACCGGCATCTCTCTCTCTCTCTTCTCTCTCACTCCCTCTTGTTCTGCATTCTGCTCCCGTGGTAACGTCCCGGCTGCGGGGGGCACTATGTGGCATCCTAGTAGTATTTTTGTAGATGCTTCGTGGATGTTATGACCAAGTAATATACGTGCAAGCCCCCCCGGCCATGTTTGAATAGGCTACATTAGGTTTTGCATTTATTCCACTAAACAAATTATTACAGCCACTAGTATATTATTTGCTTTCTTTATTGTATTATTTTGGCCACTGGGTAGCGGATGGCATTTAGGTGAATGCTCTTGCACAGGTGGTATGATGAGGACGTTTTTGGACCGTCAATATTGTGGTAGGCTACATCATGCATGCATAGTAACCTATTCAGTCAATCATAATAAAGAAACAGCCTGGCTAGACTTTATTAAACATGTGTAAAGATCTCCCACCTGAAGCATGCGTTAACGTGTGTGAACGTCTCTTCCTACCATAGGACGCATCTGCTGTTTGCATTCGCTTGCAGGTAATCGTAATAATCGCGACGTGTTAAAGAGATAAGGCCAGTGGGGACATTCCTCACGGTTCTTTTACAAAGCTATCAAATGTGTATATCTATCAAATAATGGGTTCAGAGAATGTTTTACCCCATTGTGGTTGCTACGATTTTTGCAAGCATCAATTTCAATTATCAATTTATCTCTCTCTCCCTATCTCTGTACTTCAGTACTTTGCTAAGCAAGATGTACAGCTGTATGTTAGTAGTAATAGCCTTAGATGTCAATTTAAGTTGATTTATTTACACTAAATGTGCCCCTCCAATCCTAACCGGTTTAAAACGGAACTGGTTACACTGATGCCTAGTACTGTGGGAACATCAAATGTCCAGCTCTCTTCTGCTTAGTGCAACTCTCTTGTAATAATACATTTAATTTGAGGATGCCTTTCACACTCAAGGACATCTTACATTGCAAATACAAAGACTAATAATATAAAACAAATACATTAGCATACATAAAAATATAAAATACAAATAAATAAAAAGTGAAAAGTGAAGAAGCAGAGCTTTCACATAAAAATGGGCTTGTTGTGCATGGTCAGATATTGGGGGGAGGGGCATTAACATTAGCATGGGAGTAAAGTTATATCAATAAATCAGATGTTGGGAGCCAGGCAGGGAGTTCGAAAGCAAAGAACTCGAAGTTCAACCCAGTGCATGGGTAGATTAGCGATCTGGCTTTCAGTCTGTCAAATCCCGCCCCCTCGTCCAGCGTTCACCGAAATATGTAAACGAGGCCAGCTGAGTTTTTTGCTGTGATGTTTCTAACAGATGGCCAACAGCTTTATGTCTATAAAGTGGAGTGGAGCCCCAGTATGGACCAGGAGGAACCAGAGCCCCCCCACATTAAAGAGGAACAGGAGGAACTGTGGACCAATCGGGAGAGAGAGCGGCTACCAGGGTCGGAGGAGGCTGATTTCAAAAAGTTGACTTTCAAACCTGACCCTTTGAAGAGTGAGCCTCTAGCCAGCACCTCATCTGGACAGATTAAAACAGAAGCTGATGGAGAGGACTGTGGCGTGTCAGAAGCAGCCAGGAACTCAGACCCAGCTGGGGGTTTAGACATGCATAGCGGGGAAAGTCCCTTCAGTTGTATCGTTTGTAAAAAAGGTTTTAGATGGAAAAGCATTCTAAACCTACACATGATTATGATTCATGGTGGGAAAAGACCCTTTATTGCTGTTTCTACACAGGGTTTTACACAGCAAACTCGTGTAAATACACACATGCTAGGGCATACAGAGGAAAGAGCCTTCATTTGCTCGGTCTGTAAAAAGGATTATAAGATGAAAAGCAGTCTAAAACAGCACATGAAGACTCACTCTAAAGAAAGACCCTTCGGTTGCACAATATGCAAAAAAGCTTATAAACAGAAAAGGGATCTACAAAATCACATGATAACTCACACTGGGGAAAGAGCCTTTAGTTGTATAGTTTGTGAAAAAGATTTTTTCCTAAAAACCATTCTAAAGCAGCACATGCTTACTCACAATGGGGTTAGACCCTTTATTTGCAAAGTTTGCAAAAGAGATTTCAAACGCAGAAGGGATTTGCAGAATCACGTGATAACTCACACTGGAGAAAAACCCTTTAGTTGTACAGTTTGTGAAAATGATTTCTACCTGAAAAGCGGTCTAAAGCGGCACATGATGACGCACACTGGGGAAAAACCCTTTAATTGCACAGTTTGCAAGAACAAATTCACAAGGAGAAAAGGTCTAAGGCAACACATGAAAACTCACTCCCACTAAGAGTTAACACGTTAACGATGATGGACTGGATATTATTTTCACTCGTATTGCAGTCTGATTAAAAGAGTAGCCTACTGGAGGAACATTTACTAAGCAGCTGTGTTAGTAACCATAGTTACTAGCCATAGTTTGTCATGCTTCTTTTTTCACAGAACCACAGACTTGGAGTGGCTGCTATCGCCAACTAGTGGTAGGTTGACAGACTAATTTCCCCCCTTACGCTCTTATTTATAAGCCCAGAGTTTCATGTGGTATGCTTTAAACTATTTATTTCTATGTTTTACTTTTTATTTTTATTTTTATTTTTTTTTACTTTTTAATACCAACAATTCTACAAAGTTGTACTCATTGTTCAGGTTTGTTTTGCTTTGGGCAAGAGATTTGGCGCCGTCTTGTGCAGCTCCTGATATACTGTAGCTGAGAGGCTAATATCAGAGACATAACACACTTGATAGCTATTACAGAAATATGCATATGTTACTATAGCTGTTTGTAGGAGATCCATAGGCCCGTATTATGGTGTGTTTTCAGTGCAAAGTAGGCCTATGTGAATACAGCACCAGGGTATATACGGCAATCCTGAAGTAAAATTCAATACCTTTTTAAAGACCTATTTCAAGACCTCAAAGACATCAAAATGTTTTAAAACCTCAACGATTCTTGCAAATTGTAATTAATTCAGCCACATCTTTACAGGTGCCTTGTGTGGAGTTGACTGAGTTGTACTGTATACACTGTTAGGCTATATTGCGTATGTATGATAGGGTAGTAATCTCACCTAAAAGATTAAATGACTTTGTCTATACCAGCCAGTATAGGCTTTGGCCTACTGTTTTCTATATGAAAGACTTCCACAAAAATGTATTTGTTTACGTATACATGATGTTTATGTACAAACATTACTGCAACTAGTGCAACGTAATGATTTCATGGTTTAGTTCAAAGCTCAAATTAGATAATGGTAGACTCAGCCTGTGTAACTAGCGTCCACACCTGCAGGGACGAGAACCACATCCCCGGTGTGAAAGGAGAATGTGCTGACAAGTAGGCTAAAGCTCAATGGGTCACAGTGTCCCACTAGAGCGTCCTTGATGTGTCGGAGAGTGACTACTAACTGCCAAGCAATAACCAGCCGTCCACCTTTTACACTGCTAATGCCGACCAGTTGCTAGCTACCTGACAATGTTGAAGAGGAGTGTCATCCAAGACACTTTCAAAGCTTTTAGCATTTCTGGACGGATCTCATCAATTCCTGTGGCTTTGCCACTGAAGTAGTCAAAGTAGTTTGACTACCTCAGTGACCTCCCCCAGGGAAATTGATGATGATCCCTCATCAGCCTCCAGCTCTGTCTCTACCACAGAGAGCATGGCAGTCAGATTCAGGAGTTCCTCAAAGTGTTCCTTCCACCACCCAATTACCTCCTCAGTTGAGGTCAACAGTGTCCCATCCTTACTCTACACAGCTTTGACGGTTTCCCGCTTCCCGCTCCTGAGGTGGCAGACTGTTTTCCAGAAACACTTTCGTGCCGACCGAAAGTCTTCATGGCTTCTCCGAAGCTCTCCCACACCCACTGCGTTGCTTCTGCTACAGCAGATGCTGCAGCCCTTCGGACCCGTCGGTTCCTTGCTACCGCCTCCAGAGTCGTCCGGGATAACATATCCCAAAAGGCCTCCTCCTTCAGTCGGATGGCTTCCATGACCACTGGTGTCCACTACGGTGTTTGAGGGTTACCGTCCCTTGAGGCATCTAAGACCTTGAGACCACAGCTCTTTACTGCAGCTTCAGCAATGCAAGCTTTGAACATTTCCCACTCAGGTTCAATGTCCCCAACCTCCACAGGGATACAAGAGACGCTCCGCCGGAGGTGTGAGTTAAAGATCTTACGGACAGGGGCCTCATCCAGACGTTCCCGGTTCACCCGCACTGCCCGTTTGGGGTTACCATGTCTTTCAAGAGTCTTTCCTAACCACTTGACCCAACTCACCACCAGATGGTGGTCGGTAGCCAGCTCTGCCCCACTCTTCACTCGAGTGTTCAAAACATGCGGCCTCAGATCAGATGATACGATCACAAAGTCAATCATCCCCCTTCGACCTAGAGTGCTCTGGTACCACGTACACTTAT
This sequence comes from Forbesichthys agassizii, assembly GCA_026546735.1. NCBI lineage: Eukaryota > Metazoa > Chordata > Actinopteri > Percopsiformes > Amblyopsidae > Forbesichthys > Forbesichthys agassizii. The sequence continues at coordinate 10,397 of JAODLL010025691.1, forward strand.
GAGCATCCTTATGTTCGAACATAGTGTTTGTTATAGACAGTCCATGACTAGCACAGAAGTCTAACAACAAACGCCCGCTCGGGTTTAGATCAGGGAGGCCGTTCCTCCCAATCACACCTCTCTAGGTATCTCCATCATTGCCCACATGCACGTTGAAGTCTCCCAGTAGAACTATGGAGTCCCATACTGGAGCCTCCATTAAGGGTCTCCAAGAATGCCGAATACTCTGAACTGCTGTTCGGTGCATAGGCACTGACAACAGTTAGAGGTAAGTCCCACCAGATATAAATGGTAGCACTCCACCTCCTGCACAAGATCTGGCTCCTTTCTTCCTTGGTGACATTCCAAGTCCCCCTCTGCTGCCCGAGTCTGGTCTGTTGAGGACCCTGACCTTCACTGCCACCCATATGACAGCGTACTCCTCCCATAAATTGTGGGCTCATAGGATGGAAAGGAATTGTGTAAATTCTGTATGCTAAATATGTATGTATGTATGTATACTATATTATTTTATATTGCAAGTTTCTTTAAAATTATATTTAAAACATGCAAAGCGGCAGTACCTCATTAAACGTGCTAGTTTGCATATCACAAAAATAATCAATCTGAATATTTGTATTTTGTTTCATTGTAATAACAAACTCAACCTTTAGACTTGCACATACCAGTTTATAAAAATATTTGTATTTATGGAGTTATTAAACAAACAAATGTGAGACACGCATATTATGCATAGATTTCAAATCAGAAGATATAAAAAAAAACCTACCTATATGTCTGGATAGAAGGCTTATGAATAAATGTGTCAAATGAGGAAGCACGTGCGCCTCTTTGAATGGCCAAGACAAGAAAATTGACTATAAACATATGAATGAAATTGTGCAAAAATGCAAGGAAACAATTGGCCGTTCAGCATGAATAACTACACTCCAGAAGGTTAAGCTCCAAAAAATAAGAGCAATAATACTCAATAATACTACTACAAGAATCATGCATGCACCTATTACACTGGTCAACAATGAAATCGTTATTGCCTTAAAAAGGCCCATGAACAATTTTTATTAGCTCTCGTTTTGAAGATATTTAATATAGTTCATTTTCTATGATAATGTATCCAGTAGGACTGCAACAACATCCCAAGTAAGACTAGAATGGTGTAATGTTGCATCGCATTGCATTATACCATAATGCATGCACCCATCATCCATTTCATCATTTTCTGATGCAATGCAATACTACTTCCAGGCGGCTGCTGAAGTAAGCTGACGTCAGCAGGGTACTATATAAAGCCCAGCCAGAAAGGTTGAGCATTTAAAATATGTCAGACTTTGTGCGAGACAGTTTAAGATACTGTTACACAAAACTGTTATTATTTTATCTATTTACAATACAGAACATTAATGCCTCGAAAGTGCGTTAATACCGTGGACAATTTTTGCTATATTTGTGGGGAAGTGACATTTGCCAACCAGAAGAAACGCATCACTTCTCAGGTGCAGAAGGCATATCGTCTTTACTTCGGATGCAAGGTTGGTGACCAAGACAAGCCTTGGGCCCCGCATATATGCTGCGCTACATGTACAACACAGCTTTCACAGTGGTTGAATGGCAGAAGACCATCAATGCCGTTTGCCGTCCCCATGATGTGGAGAGAGCCAAGCAACCACACACGTGACTGTTACTTCTGCATGATTCCGCCTCTTTCCGGCGGAATAACGAAGCACAAGAAATCGAGAATAGTCTACCCAAACATCCCGTCTGCATTGAGACCAGTTCCACATGGCGACGGATTTCCTAATCCAGAACCTCCAGCGGAATATTCTCTGTATTCAACTGATGAGGACAAGGGTGAGCCGACCTGTTCTCCTGTTGCAGCATGCAGCGAGGGGTGCATCAACCCCACATAGACTAACACAGAAATAACTAAATTACCTGTTTTTTTCCAGGTATTAACCGTAGGCCTATTACTATTGACATGCGTTGTGTGAGGTAAACATTAATTTATTGCATTTTACAAATAATATAGAGCCAATTTTGCAATTTGACTGCCATATTCTTGTTGAGCACATAAACAGTGATAGCAAATTACTAAGTTTATTTCAGTAACATGGCTTTTGTACAAATGTTTTGATCAGTGTTATTTTTCTTTCATTTTTTGTTGTCTAATAACAAAAGCACATGTTTCGGTTCTTCGACTCGTTCTCCGGCTTCGTTCGGCTCTGTGCTCGCCGCATCTCGCGCAATGAATCATGGGTAGGCGCCTGACAGATTCACCAGTCCCGTTGTAAACAATAGCTTACATAGGGTGTAGCTACATCTTTACGACTGATCAATATACATTGGATGTATTTCGGATACTACATTTCTGGAATAAGATAGAACATTACAGAGATATTGGCGTCGCACAACTGCGGGGTGGTGTCTAAAGATAGATGCCGACGTGGGACGAAATATGAGTGAGTTAGGCCTACATTGTTATTCTTTGTTCATTGCTGTGTGTTATAGGCCTTCTTTGTTATTCATGACTTGGTCAATTTCAGAACAGCCATCGCCGTTCATTATTATCAATTTCTAGTTGCATTAAAGTAGAAACATGCGAAATATAAGAGTGACACCAGGCCTTGCGTGCATTTGTGTGGTAACGTGAAGGCAAAATAATGTTTGACCCATGCTTACACAGTATCATGCTAGCCTAGTAGCTATGCGAGTAACACTTTCAATATTAAATGCCAGAAAGTGCTTGAAGGTACAGTTAATGTTTTATCGGTTCAGTAATAACAACACTCGTTCAGTATTAAATGTTCACATTAGTTGCTTTAATAAAAAAGCCCATGTCAACCCGCCCATTAAAAAAAAAGTACCATAACGTTCTTTGTCATGAGCCTAATATTTGAGATACTAACTTGAAATGTTTAGGATAAGCTGTTTATTGATAAGCTCTATGCTGATTTAAAAGTTAGGTACACCAATTACTAATTATGTTTAATTTCAAAGTCACCTTATGAAAGATAGTCATTATAATAAAAAAAGCAGACTCTCCAAAAAGATATAGAACCAGGGATGTCACCAGACATTGATTAATGTTTAATAGGGGGGCTGGAGGCATGCTCCCCCAGGGGGAAATGTTTTAAGCTCTCATGTTTTAACAACTGGAGTACAACTAGGGCTGGACGATATTACCTAAATTCAAATCACGATTAATTGAAGGTTGTTCCTCCATTCCGATTAAATATTTTGCCTTTGTTTTGCTTTGTTTGAGTTCACTTGCTTCCATGCAGCTGGCTGGAGGGGGGAGGGGTCACGTGACTACACACGGCGTTATTTCTTTAGTAAAAACTATTTGTAATATGATTTAGTTTTGCTAGCCAAGGGCTAAAACATTAGATGATGAAAGCTACATGGAGTCATAATTAATATCTTCAAGTCAAATATTTTGACAGTCAATTTATTTAACCTGTTATTACCCGGGAGTATGTGTCAGTCACGTATCATGCATTTTAATCAGTGAGCTCTATTTATGCATATCCCTCCAACCAACTGTTGGCATTTCGGCTGTGATATTTCAGAACCGTTACCATATTCCAGAAATTGTATTTGATTGTCTCATTGAAATAGATTATTTAAATTTGCTAGCCTCCATGCTAGTGCAAAATTGACCAACAAAGGGTGGTAAAAAATGTATGTCTTTGCTTTGAATTTGAAGAAGGAAGAAAGCTTTCTGGAAAGCTGTAGAAGACTTAGGAGACGGTACGATATCTAATATTTTAAGTACCGGTACTTTTAGAGTGTTTTAATAAGCTCAGTATGTCCTGTATGCATATCCAGTGTGCTGGTTACACTCCCTGGTCATGTTGTTTTATTTTCTCATGTACCTGTGTACGCTGGAGCTTTCTATTTATGTGGCAGAACGATAGGCATGGCTGCAAGGGCAATGATGAAACAATGTCTAATTTGGCATTATCTTCTAAGTTTAGCAATGTGGCAATAACAACTTTGCATAGAACTACGTTTATAAATAACATCTTTGTAAACGCTATGTTCACACACACAAGTTGCGACAACACTGTGTGTTTAGTCAGTGAAAACAAGTACATTTTTATTCAACACTATTAGAAAGCCCAATTTGTTTTATAGTAAGTTGTCTGTCACGAATTCAAGCCTGTTTTGCTATGATATGACGCCACTGGAGCTGCAGTGTTCCATGCCATTGACGTGAAATTTAGGTTCGATTTACGTCTGTCGTGGTTGACACTATTGATCGTAAGACGGCATCTTTTTATCCGTAGATATTACTCATTTATTGCAGCCTATGGATTATTGCAGTGCCTGGGATTGTCACGATATCAAGATGGCGGTCCCAACAAATAGGCCTATCTGAAAAACATGCATCCGCCTATTTCCGACATGCTTGGATTCTGGAATAGATGGGTCAAAAGACCGTCCAGCAGTTGACAATAAGGCAACACTTTGCTTGTCCATGCAATGTTACTGCTTTCATTCACAACACTGCCACTTTCTTTAAAATCTAATGGCCCCTTTCCATTGCATGTGGAGGCTCGGCTCAGCGCGACATGACTGCACGGTTGAACGTTGCATTTCCATTACAACCGGGCTTCCTGTGATAAAGGCACACCTTTTATCTGATGACTATCTTATCTATCTATGTATCATGAGGATAGAACAACATCTACAGTTTTATATTATGCTTTATCGTTTATATCGTGAGGAAAATCACACTCATACTGCAATCAATTTAGTCATTTGGATTCTGTCCATATTTTGCACGGATTACGTTAATACATTACTCTTGACTTTTTACTGGCAAAGCTTTTATTGCACTTACGGTAACGTAAGGATAGTGTTCATCAACCCTCCAACTATCCACCGCTGTCGCTCTCCTAGCTGAGCTCCGTGTGTGTGGAGTGAGCCTTGCAAATAGCACAGAGTAGCACGGTTCGTGATCAGAGATAGATTGGTGAGGCAGATTCATCCTGAGTCATATTATCGATTATGTTTAACTTGCCAGCCTACAAGGTGTATATTTTGCACTGGGCATCGGTGCTACTGCTGCAAAGTAAACAAAACGTTCTAGCTAGATTACACATGGACATTACGTTCGGGGCGTAGCCTAACCAGGACTTATCCTTCAAGGGTGGTGAGAAGGTTTGATTTAATTCCCTACCTTTTGTATTTTGTTTATATTACTGGCAAGTCCCTAGAATATCCAATCTCTCAGACAAGTTATCCTAAAGAGTACAAGCATGTTTCTCAACACTATGATCATGTCGATCATAGTGTTGAGAAACATGCGTGAACTCTTTAAGATAACTCGTCGGTGATGTTATGCTCTGTGGGTTATGGTCATGTTAATAAGGCGATGATGAATTCCAAAACGCTGTAGAGACTATATTATCTTTATGAGCTCAGTGTAACAGATTGCCGTCATCTCCTCTCCTCACTGTGGTTCAGAGAGGGCGGGGCTGCCCCTCTCCGCTACACACGCAATGTGAGCACAAGCCTAGGAGAAAGATATGGGGGGGGGGCTGTCCAACAATATAATATCACAATATATTGTAAAAAATGTTATTTTACTAGCGCTTTAAAGTTAAAAAATGACAAAGCAATACTTTAAACACTATAGAAATAGACATTCCTTTTATTTTCTTGTTCAAAAATTAAACAAATTGTATCAGGTTTTACACAGGATGTAAATAAGCTTAAAAAAACACTTTCCTGCCAAGCAAAGAGTGCAAACGTTTTCAGCAAAACACCAGTCAATATGAATTTAATACGAAGTTCAACTAAATTATGAATTCAACCGTTGCATTTTTCCTGATTTTTCCGGTTTTAACCGATTTTTTTCTGTTCCTTCCAGATGGCAAGCAGCTCTTTGCCTGTAAAGTGGAGTGGAGCCCCAGTATGGACCAGGAGGAACCAGAGCCTCCCCACATTAAAGAGGAGCAGGAGGAACTGTGGACCAATCAGGAGGGGGAGCAGCTTCCAGAAATAAAAGAGACTGATATAATCAAATTCATTTTCAATCCAGACCCTGTGAAGAGTGAGTATGATGAAGAGGAACAGTCCTCACAGCTTCACCCAACCCAAACTGAGGAAATCAGAACCTCATCTGGACAGATTAAAGCAGGATCTGATGCAATCCAGCTCCTCTCTTCAGACTTGAGTGAAGCTGAGACTGATGACAGTGATGATTGGGAGCACGAGACTAAATCATCTTGTAAACCATCGATAGTGATCGATTTGGAGTTGGAAGATGGTGAGGAACTTGTTTTTGGTACAAATGGTCAGCTTGAAAGCAACCAAGGTCAAACCAAACATAGACCAAATAGTGGCACTGTGTAGAAAAGTTTTCGCACAACAAAGCAATTTAAGGTGACACGTGAGAAGTAATTCTGGGGAAAAGCCCTTCAGTTGCCCAGTATGTGAAAAAGGTTTTCCACTGTAAACTAAAGCAGCACATGATCATTATTTCTGAAAGACACTTAAGTTGCTTAGTTTGTTTATACAGAAATAGATCTAAACAGACATATGCAAATGCATACTGGGGAAAGACCCTTCAGTTGTACAGTTTGTAAAAAAAAGTTTTACTCATAAAAGCAGTGAAAAGAAGCACGTTAACTCATTCTGACAAAAGACCCTTCAGTTGTACAGTTTGTAAAAAAGAGTTCACACAGCTAGGCCACCTAAAAACACATGTGAGTGTTCACACTGGGGGAAACTTCTCCAGCTGTAAAGAAAGATTTCGCACTTAAAAGCAATCTAAAGCAGCACATGTTAACTCACTGTGGAAAGACCCTTTGTGTGCACATTAGCAAGAAAGATTTCACACATCAAGGTCATCTAGAGAAGCATACGAGAGCCCATACTAGGGAGGGTTCTATCACTGTGCAAAGGTTATACGGTCGAGTCAACGCTACTCTCTTCTAAATGACTCTGGTTGCTATGATAAACTGACATGGATTGCAATGAATTGAATTAAGATAACCTTAGACAGAAACAACATTTTGTTGTGATCAACACGTTCCATCAATAGCAGGTGCTATTGTGTATAAATGTGGACTGTCTTCTGTATAATTTGACCTTGAACAGAAGTTGTGCATTGTTACTAGGCCTGTCACGAGAATTACTATATAGACTTATCGTGCAATATATCATAACAAACTGATGTCACATGACTAGGCCTGTCACGATACGTTTTTTGTTGGTTGATGATTTGTCCCAGATATAATCGCGACAAAAAATGTTATTGTCATTTTAAGGTCAGACAAGACAAGAGGGTAGAATGGCTGACTAAATAATCCAGTTTAAAGGAATCGACAAGGGAACCAGGGAGAAAGGTAGTTAAACTGAAACACAGAACCTTTTAATATATAGTAACCTACTACTATAAAACACCGGCCATCAAAACAAGCATCCAACACACTTGTCTTGTAGTGCATGACACAACTGTGGTGGTGTAGGCTGGCTGTGAATTACGTTCTGATAAGGAGCAGAAACTTCATGGTATGTGGTTCATATGTTTGGGAGGTTGTTTCAACGTGGGTAAGTAGCGTGCCTTGTAACGCGAACTCAAAATTATTAACATTAAGAAAACGGTCAAATGTCACCTTACTATATTCATATCAGGTTTGCAGTCATACATTTCCATGTTTTCTTATGTAGAGCGGTAGGAACTTGAACCGGTACAGTAGCAGAGGTACAGTATGTTCCTGGTGAACATGTTTGCTTTGAACTTTAATTTTGAATGGTTTTTGTAAACTTTCCGCTATTTTCATGCGACATGAATAATTAGTTGTGGTTGGTTAAACCTAGTTCATTGTTTGGCTAAGTAGACTATTTAACAAACCTTGAAGCAAATTAAACTACTGCCGTATTTTTGCCTTTATTCCTCTAAACATAGGTGGCTGGAATTATGTAGTCATCAGCATAAACACTTTTCACCAGGCAGGTGCTGTCCTCTCTGTGTGGCGCTGCCTGCGATCAGTCAGACGAGCAGCGCAACATGGCTATGCTGTCTTATGACAGTGCAACACACGTGCAAATACAATATTATCACTATATGTCTGAGAAATGATCAAGGTTAAGTTTATATATCACACGATAAGTCGATATAGTAATTAGTGTGACAGGCCTACACATGACAATAGCGGAACAACATTGATTACATGATTCTGATAAAAATATAGTTTATTGCAATTATTTCTGGGACAATATATCACCCAACAAAAATATTTATCACGACAGGCCTAATTGTTACTATCATCCCCGTCAGTCTGGACAAATCTACCTTATTGGTGGGACAGACAGTATTCAAATTACGCTGAGGCCCGGAATGGCCCGGCCCCCTTAGTTCTGGCCAGGACATTCCTTATCCAATTTCAAATGACAGGTTGGGGGATCATTAATTTATTTACTTTCAAGGTTAGACAGCCAGCCATGCAGTTTTTGTGTATTGCGAATCAACCAAGATTAGATATGGTCTAGCAGGGGAACGTAAATGGATTAATTACCTTGTTAAATTAGTGATAGGCCTAAGCAAAGTCCATATTTGAACCTAGTTTTACAAAAGCCTAATAAAAGGCAATTGGTGCATATAAATTCACCAAAATGCAGGAACTGAAGTGTTTGACCCTCAAAATGTCCTGGGGACGACCCCCAGACACCCCGCTTCATGTGTCCATGAGGTCTGAAGAGAGGAGCTGGCTTCATGAGAGTAAAAAAAGAAAGAGGTGAATTGAGAAGAGGTGTGTCTTGAGTCTCTTATGGAAGATTGGTAATGTTTCAGCAGTCCTGACTGTTGCTGGGAGCTCGTTCCACCATTGTGGTGCCAGAACTGAAAACATTTGAGACTTTGATGAGCGAGCCTTGAGACCTCATAGCGACGGCAGTGCCAGCCGAGGTGGTAGAATGAAGTGCTCTTGCCGGGACCTGCAACCGAACCATTGCTTGGAGGTAGCTCGGGGCAGTTTTCTTTAGTGCCTTATAGGCACCAGTGTCTTGAATCTGATGCGGGCTGCAATGAGGAGCCAGTGAAGTTCTCGTTAGAGGCAGACATGGGAGACCTTGAGTGGGTTGAATACATGGCTTACTCTAACCCTGTATTCAACCTACAGCGTGAACAGCATGCTGGTGAGGCCCCCTGCTGGCTTACAGGGTGAACACAAGGAACAGACTTGGGTGGGTGGAATACATAATTGCCATGGCAATGTGCGCACGCTCACAATGCAAGACTATTGTTGAAGAAGAAGCATGTTGAAGCACATTTGGACAAGCCTGTGATATAATGGGAAAATGTAGTCTGGACAAATGAGGGCAAAATTGAGCACTTTGGATGCTATAATACACACCATGTTTGGAGGAAAATGGCACTGCACATCACCCCAAAAACATCATACCCACAGTGAACTGTTTTTCAGCATACGATACTGGGGAACGTCATATAATTGAAGGAAGGATGAATGAAAAAATAGACCAAGACATTCTTGAAAAATATCTGCTGCCATTTACCAGGATGATTAAGATGGACATTTCAGCAAGACAATTATCCCAAACGCACAGCCAAGGAAAGAAGAGAAAATAAAGCTGCTAGAATGGCCCAGCCAATCACCTTACTTGAATGCAATTGGAACGAACTAAAGATCAGTTCATAGAAGAGACCCACGGAAATATCAAGATTTGGAGACTGCTTGCAGCATCATTTGATTGGTCCGACAGTGTTATCAAAACATTGCTGCTCGGCTGAATTGTTTTCCTAAGAGGTAGGCTATGTTTAAAAAATTAGAGTGACTCTGCATTCCCGTGAGAATAGCCACACGGCAACTGTTTGGCTATTTACAACCAAAATATAAACGCATTCACGTGAGAATTCAGCTGATAAGGAAACATTTTGGAGGCAAATGTTTGTATATTATTACACTATGGACCGTTACAGGCACTAGGCAACAGCGAGGGATTTTAAGCTAGCTATCGAGAGAGAGAACATCTGTCCTGACATTGGTAGTCGTCAAACTCAGTCACCAACGGCTCGCTGGAAATTAGCATAAAGTTGAAAAGTTATCAAGTGTGATCTGCTACTGTCACTGGGCGACTTTGTCGCTGAGCGTAGCTCCGCCCCCTGTTGCTGAGAAACGCTGCCGTCCATTCAAATTGAATTGGAACGTGCCTCTATTCGGTGTGTGAATGCATTCAAACCGCAAACGTGTTCATCTCGCAATGAGGAATGCATGGTTACATCCAAAGAACTTATAATGAAAAAGCAGACCAGGCTTCTAATTGAGACCTGCATATCTGTCAAAACATTTAGCCTTCCCAGGCCAGTAAATGGGACAGACGTCTATTTGGCTTGCTGCTGTTTTATGGTATAATGTTACTATAAAATGACAATGAAAAAAATTGGTGTTGTTTTGGGAAACAACATTTTAAAATGTTATTTTTAATGCCACTCTGTAATTATAAGGTCAAGATGTCAGTGCAGTATTGAACTGTCTTTGCCTTGACTTCTTATGTTCATAGAAAATGGAGCAAATATTAATGCATTCAATACATTTTACGTATTTTATCGCTTGACAGCCCTTTTATTTGAAATGTGTGTTTTGGTAGATTATTTCTTTGTTGTAACAATGCTTCCTGAAAATAAATATTATACCATTGCAAAGCCTGTCTATGTCCCTTTTTTAATTTTACCACATTTTAAGGAACATGCATTTGTGGGATGAGCAGCAGAGCTGGGAATGTGGGCTGCGCCCATGAAAAATGAGCCATGTCTTGTGACAATGCCAAACGGATTTACTTTGCTGTTGACTCTTTGGAGGTGTTTGGATGATTAAAGTCTGAAAAAAAAGACATGTTGACAATTTTACAAATGATTAATTTAACAAACAGAAGCGTCAGTAGTGTGTGGAAGAATCGTACACAGCCTGGCACCGCCCCCTCATGCTGGTCACCATGGTCACACACTGCTGCGAGACAGCATCCATTGGTCAACCAGCATTTGTCGCAAGTCAGCAAACATGGTTGTGCTGGTTATTCTGACACAAACAGCCCAAGCTGATCCCAAAAGTGTTAAATTGTGTTGAGGTCAGGATTACTAGCAAATTTTAATATTAACATGGCTAACCTTTAAGAAAAACTGACCGATGGCTAAAAGGTATTGATAGTCAACCATTGTAAGCTAATACTTTTTGTGAAATTTGCCACGTATCAACAATGCCCTTGGCTTTGCAAGTGCTTCACTGTGTTGGGAATGAAGCTTCTGAGGGAGTTTGTTTTGGTTTGAGCTCAAAGTTAGCAAGCGTTCTCCAGAATGACTAACCGAGTCTTTAAGAAAGAAAGAAAAATAATTTCCTGGCCAATAAAAACAATCTGGGCACTCTTACATGTGACCCACTTTGTTTTGGCTGTTGTAGCTCAAAACATACTTCTACTGTACCAGACTTTTCCTGGGTACAGACCACACAGGCCAGGTGGAAGTCCTTGGTGTCTGGATGTTTCATATCATTTAAAGGAATGATTTGATTGAGAGGAACTGAGTCATTTCTAGTCAAGAGCTACACCGCTAACGTCTCCTCGGTCCAACACTTTTGTATTTATCTTGACTTGAATTTATCCCTCCAGATGGCCAGCAGCTTTTTGTCTGTAAAGAGAAGTGGAGACCCACTATGGACCAGGAGGAATCAGAGCACCCCCACAAAGAGGAACTGCGGACCAGTCAGGAGGGAGAGCAGCAGTTCACTTTAAATCCCGACCCAGTTAAAGGCCATTTTAATTGTAAATGTCTGCTGCTGCATTGGCTTTGTACTGCAATGATGTGTGAATATCAAATGTGCCGCAAATCTTTACTTGGTTTAACTCTTTGTTATGTGACTATTTCTCTCTCGCCCAGATGGCCAGAAGCTTTTTGTCTGTAAGGTGGAGTGGAGCCCCGTTGTGGACCGGTCGGAACCAGAGGAACTATGGACCAGTCGGGAGGGAGAGCAGCTTCCACGATTAATAGAGACTAATACCATCAAGTTGACCTTCAAACCTGAGTATGACAAAGAGGAACAGTCCTCACAGCTTCATCCTACCCCAACTGAGGAGAACAGAAGAAGAAAGCCTCTAGCCAGCACCTCATCTGGACAGAATAAAACCGAAGCGGACTGTGGAGTGTCAGAAGCAGCCAGGAACTCAGACTTAGCTGGTGGTTTAGAACCTTCTAGAGAAGACCAGCTCCTCTCTTCACACTTGAGTGAAACTGAGACTGACGACAGTGATGATTGGGAGCAGGAGACTCCGTCAGGTTTAAAACCACATAAATCACCACAGACAGTGATCAAGTTGGAAGATGATGTGGAACTTGATTTTGACCATCATCTGACTTGCGGTGTTTTTGGCGCAATTGGTCATCTTGACACCCACCTGCAAAGTCATACCAAACAGAAACCCCTGAGTTGCACTGTTTGTAAAAAAACATTTACACAGCAACGATATCTAACCAAACATGTAAGATATAATACTTGTGCAAGATCCTTCAGTTGTAATGTTTGTAAAAAAGTTTTTTCACATGAAAGTGCACTAAAGGAACACAAGGTCAGTCATTCTGTGAAAAGGAAAATACCTTTTAGATGCACAGTTTGTAATAAAGATTTTTTACAAAAAGTAGATTTCAACAGGCACACTAAAATGCATACAAAGGCAACACCCTTCAGTTGCACAATCTGTAAAAAAGGTTTTAAACGTAAAAGCCTTGTAAAGAAGCATATGCTAACTCACACTGGGAAAACACCATTTTAATTGCACAGTTTGTAAAAGATGTATAACACAAAAGCAAAAAGAAGCACATTTCATGTTTTAGTTCTTGCTAGTGCCAAATGTATCTGACCCATTTAAAACACTAGTCTGGTTGCAATGTGCACAGATATTTTGATTGTAATTGAGTGAATTTGAGAATTGTACGACTGTCTATATCAAATTTTAGTTGTTTTTTTTTTTGGTAGATTAATATGTAAGGAATTTATGGGAGTGCCAATTCTTTAGAGTTAAACTTTACAAGCATTTTTGTTAGTGTGTTTAATCAGTATCAGGTGCTATTTTGTTTTTATCAAGGTGGAATGTCTTTGGTACATTACTTCAAATGGAAGTTGCACTTAATTACTTAACTTAGTTGTTACTTACTCAGTCAGGACAAAACAAACCCAGCGTTGGGACAGAAGTTAAAAAATGGTATAAACTTGAATTGTTCTTGTTATTAAATGTCTGACAATCTCTTGTAATGTAAATGTAATTGCAAGCATATGTTTTATTTTCATTAAACATTAATGTTAATTTTTAAGACACATGGACTGACCATCATTGATGTGGATTGGTATTTGTATTTCAGACCGAGCCTACATCAACACGATATATATGCTTATATATGCCATATTCACCAATCAGCCATAACATAATGACCACTGACAGGTGAAGTGAATACCGCTGATAATCTCGTTTTCCTGGCATCTGTCAGTGGGTGGGATATATTAGGCAGCAAGTGAACATCGTCCTGAAAAGTGATGTGTTGGTAGGAGGACAAATGGGCAAGAGTAAGGATCTGAGCGACTTTAACACAGCCAAATGGTGACGGCTAGACGACTGGGTCAGAGCATCTCCAAAACTGCAGCTCTTATTGGTGTGTTCCTGGTCTGCAGTGGTCAGTACCTGTCAAAGGAAGGCAAAGCGGTGAACCGGTGACAGGGTCACGGGTGACCAAGGCACCCATGTATGTGTGACCATACCTTTATGATACCCATCGAATTCTGCTTCCTCGACACACACAGCTGTTATTGCGTAATTTTTGTCATGCTTGAGACAACACCCATAGATTTGCGCTACCATAATCTGGATTTCTAGCTAATACGGTTATTGCATGTTGTTAACACTTTATAAGACTTCTTGTAAGTAACATTGTTTGCCAGGTTATAATTTGTATATTTAATCATTCTTTACATAATGTTAACCAATTCCCACAATTAACAACAAAATATTGTTTGAGAATATTGTAATTTCCGAAAGAGTATGTAGGCAAAGAAGCTTTTTTTATTAATCACAAATTACGTAAGA
>JAODLL010025701.1:0-24487 GCA_026546735.1 Forbesichthys agassizii
ACAGCAGTCCTACAGTCTCTTGTGACAAGTAAATCAATACTCTTTTAATCCAATAATCTGTGCTTGCTTGGGTATAAATATACTGTAAATTCCAGGTCAAGGACAAAGATTATGAGGAGTGAAACTGAAGATGTCTTTACTCTTTATGTTGCTTTATCCTGCCATCAGGTTGTTTATACATGAGTTTACGCTAAGCTTGAATGGAAGTGACTAGAGAGATAAAGTTGCTAATACTGTAATACGACCAGAAAGTACATACATGCCTCCAACTGAATACAAAGGAAACTTAAAGGTACACGCCTTTATTTGTGTCGGCAATTGCCCTTGATGTTGATACCAGTGTTAGCCCTGGCTGTGTGAATACTGAATAGGAACACAGACAAAGTGGTGCAGACTTCACACAACAAAATAGCCGTAGCAATGCCTTTCCCATGTGTGGGGCAGAGTTTCAGAGGGAGCACCCTTTGGCATGGAAGGGAGAGGTGTTTATCTTTTTATTAGAGTTTGAATTTAGCACGCTTTCGCGAGAATGACTTACTAGACCTTAAAGCTAGTGTTGAGGGTAGCACACAAGGAAATACATACCAGATGATAATATAATGACACATGTTGCACTACTAGTGTATACTGTGTAGCACATACCATTCAGGGCTTAAAGGCCAATGATAGCAAATGTAACTTCACCTGTGTTTGCCATGTACAGAGTAGAGGCACATGGGCACTCAGCCACAGCCACAATGAGGGGCTCAGAGACACACCATTAAGGCAGGGCCAAAGGGAATACAATTTAACAGGAACAAAGAGACACCAGGAGCCGTACTCTCAATTTTGTGACGTGAAGTAAATGCAGTGGTTGTTGGTAATCATGCTGACGGCTTGTGAAATACTGAAATGACTTACAAAGTGCTGGCTCCCAAAGCTATTACCACAGTGTCAGCGGGTGGGATGGGGGAAAGCTACACATCAGAGAGAGGAGTGTGCCTGATTGAAAGCTTATTTAGGACAAAATGGGGTTCCTCCCAGAGACCTGGCTGGGTTTCAGCCCATCGCTTATTTTGTTCAGTTGACACCCATCGCCTTCAGACATCAAACGTTCCCCTCCTGCTTCCGCCAATATGCATTTTTGCATATTGGGCATATATTTGCATTTATTGTTTATAGGCATGCTTTTGCCTTGCTGTGTGCATGTGAACTACAATAAAGAGAGCACAGGTTTCAGGCAAACAGTGCTGAATTTAGGTCAAATATTTCCTTTACTATGTTCAAAAAATAGATCTAAAATAAAACTACTGTGGGTGGGGTTGTCTTTCAAGACAAACGTTTCTGCTGACAAAGGATGTGGAGATAGGGTTGCACTATCTATCTATATATCTATCTAAGTCTATAAGTCTCTGCATGTGAGAATGAGGCTTCAGACTCGATCCGTGCATATGCATGCGGTCATGTACACCTGTAAGCTCTCTCTCATGTTTGCTACAAACAGTGTCTTGGTTCATCTCTGTTTTGTTTAGTCTAACAAAGGCATTTTTAATGTCTAATGAATTAGCCTATGGATCAAACGAGTCCTAAAAGCAATTAAGATAATTCTCAGGGACTAGCTTCAAATACAGTGCATGATCTTTGACTTAATTGTGACCACTTCACACTGTGATTTGTCTTTGATTATGTAAAACGCTAAGAAATAATGATTTATGAATCACTTGAGGCATGATACATTATTTTTGAACAATTGATCCCTTCTTATACTAGGCCCTACAGTTAAATAGATTATTTGCTGTTCAAAGCTCACACATATAGGTAACCTCTCATCTAAAGAGGTTAGTTGTGCTATGCTATGGCTAAAGCTCTTTTTTTAAACCATAATACATTAAAGAACTGACACCTTTGTCTTCATGTATGCCCTGCCTGTTTCTGAATATGTGTCCAAGTAACGTAAATGATCCGATTGCGCAGATGATCGGTGGCAGACCATTTCAGCAAGGTGCTGCATCTTGTTGCTAAGTACTCGCAAAATAAACAATGTAGCCTGTATTCTAATTGTTACACTGTCATGAAATATAGGGTGGGTACTGGGTACAAATGTTCTAAGTGATAGGAAATTTCAACTAATTTACAAATGAAAAGATATATCCATGGCAGCTGTTAGGGAGTCCATTGAATCGCAATATTTTAAGCACTCCAGCGGTGGTCGTAGTGTGTTGATTGCAGAGAAGAGATTGTAATCGCGCAAGCGTAAACAAATGCAGAGGAGCTGGGGTCTGGCGTCACTACTGTCAGCATCGTTACACTGCTGGATCAGAAAAAAAATTGCCTACTTATCGGAAGATGGTAGCGAAACAAATTATGGCAAACGAAAAGCACAGCAAAAACACCACGCAGAGAGGCAACGTCGCGAAGACTGAAAGGCTACAGTCGATGACATGGATATTTTCGCAAATCCCACTAGCTTTATACCCTTAAAAATAATATGACGTTTTCGTTTTCATTTAGCCTATCAATGTGCTGCTGGCTCATGGTGAAGACATGATGTGACCGACCATACGTCGGCTATTTTATCCACATGCTATGCGTGTAATAAGTAGGCAAATTAGGCACATTTAATTATAATTAACGTTTCACATCTTGTGTGTTGTGCAGTGTTGGTTAGCATGATGATTTCACATGCCATATAGCACACCTCCAGCTGTCAATATCCTCAGGGCCAGATCTGTTATGTCACAGGTGTAGCAGCACAGTAGGGAATTGGTTGCTAATTGCATTACTGTTTAGGCTACTGTCTGTGGAACATGGAACATTAGTTTTTAGAGATCTTTGATAATCAAAGCCTATCCTGTGCAGACTATTCTGACACTTAGGTATTCTACACTCACAAAACAAACAGGCTTTGTTTATCGTAGCTATAGTACCTTGCAGCAACTTTTACTCTTGAGATCAGGGAGAGTTGTGTGACACACCAACCACTATAAAAACATCTCATAACGTAATTGTATAGCCTACCTCCTCAGTATAGGCAAACACTGAGGCAGTTTGAGTGGATGATATCATATTGTGGTTACGATGGTGGCCCTTGAATTGGTTTAGACTGCCTATTTTCTCCCGTTTCTTTCCATACACGCAGCTGTATGCTCAACCCTGAGACGAATATGCTTGCCGTGCAGATTCAAGGTCGTAATTACTATATGGTTTACCCAGTAGAACCACAGCGTTATTATGAGGGGGTTTGACACTGTCCTAACAGCTTACTACTGGAAAACATGTCTTCCTTTGGCCCAGTGTGCTATTTAAGGTCAAGAGGCAACACGAGAGACACGGATAGAAAGTGTTCTATAGGTTGCAGATTAACAACAAGGTACTCAAAATGGAAAAACCAGACTGAGTTCAGGGGTTTCAGAGGATTCCAGGTTTCCCATAAAGGGATCCACTTTCTTGCCAGACTTGTTTATCCCCTTTTATAAAATAAAATATAACCCACATCATCAGACATGGGCACATTTCTGCCATATTGATGAAGCAGTACTCACATTTGTTATGTCCCTTACCCCCCACCATAGCGACCACAAGAGGAAAGGTATCCAGTGGGGCCCTGGCTGCTGGCACTCTTTGTATTTGTTGTATGTGGCCCAGGTAAATTACTGTACTGTACTTATATATATATGTGTGTGTGCATGTGTGTGTGCGTGCAAAGAGGAAGAGAGACAGATGTATTTGTTTTGTTAGTGTTTTGCAGGGGTTTCCATACTTAAATAGTCTATATTCTCATTCTGTAATACGTCCAAGCTTATATTGTGTGGACATATTTACCTGACTGGGTGGGTTTCCGTTTCTAATCAATACAGATGTTGCCTGATTAGGCCACTAAGTTACAAGTAGCTGTCCCATACATCAAGGCCACTACTCTAAGGAAGACGCCAATATATGCGTCAAGACGTCAGTTCGAGTGTCGACTTTCTTCTAGCTTTAGTGTCTAGAACTTTGTTTGTGATGTTTGTCACTGTTGATGTTGAGCACCTCTCATATTCTTTGTTTGCTGATGTGCATAGCCCAATTTTAACCTTTAACCTTTCCAAAATAACTCACAAAATAATTTACAGTTCCTGGTTTAGAAGACTACTAGGATGTTTGGACGTCAATGTCTATTTAGAAGGGTTTACTTACCTCTCTCCGTCTCTACAGCCATATGCCAGATCATCCACATAGGAATGTAATCAGAGGAAGGCCTTCTTGTGTGCACACACCTCCCCACATTGAGCCAAGGGAGGTACACCTAGACGTTCCTGAACCCCAGCTTCAGATGCTTGGAATTTTAAGAGGAGGGCTTTTGAAACACTTGTATAGAGGACTCTTCTCGTTATACAGCTACTCTTCAGCGCCCAGGCTTCGCTGATCAGTGTTTCCATTGTTGCACGCTGTGATGCAGAGAGCTTTTATATGGACGGCTGAAACCAATAGCTGAAGAAAGTGTCTTCTTTTTTTGTCACCTGTTGTATGCATAGTGTGTGAGTGCAATGCCATTAATACACTGCTTTCCAAATTATTATGCAAATTGAAACTAAGTGTCATAAACATTAAATATTTAGTTTTTCCAATTAAACTCATGGACTGTATTGGGTGTATGGGCCTGTGATAATTAGTTTGCCAGGTGAGCCCAATTAAAGGAAAAGTACTTGAGAAAGACATTGCACGTTATTAAGCAGGCCACAGGTTTCAAGCAATATGGGAAAGAAAAAGGATCACGCTGCTGCGGAAAAGCACCAAATAGCTCAATGCCTTGGAGAAGGTATGAAAACATTAGATATTTCACGAAAACTTAAGCGTGATCATCGTACTCTTAAGAGATTCGTGGCTGATTCAGAGCACAGACGGGTTCGTGCAGATAAAGGCATAATGAGGAAGGCTACTGCCAGACAAATTAATCGGATTAAGAGAGCAGCTGCTAAACTGCTGGTGCCTCTGGAGTCCCGCAAAACTCAAGGTGTAGGATCTTCCAGAGACTTGCAGTTGTGCATAAACCTACTATTCGGCCACCCCTAACCAATGCTCACAAGCAGAAACGGTAACAGTGGGCCCAAAAATACATGAAGACTAATTTTCAAACAGTCTTGTTTACTGATGAGTGCCATGCAACCCTGGATGGTCCAGATGGATGGAGTAGTGGATGGTTGGTTGATGGCCACCATGTCCCAATAAGGCTGCAATGTCAGCAAGGAGAAGGAGCATGGGAAGAGAGATGGTAGGCCCCTTTAGGTCCCCTGAAGGTGTGAAAATGACCTCGGCAAAGAATATAGAGTTTCTGGCTGACTACTTTCTTCCATGGTGCAAGAATAAGAACCATGCCTTCCGTAGCAAAATCATTTTCATGTATGACAATGCACCATCTCATGCTGCAAAAAATACCTGTGTCATTGGCTGCTATGGGCATACAAGGAGATAAACTCATGGTGTGGCCCCCATCCTCAACCCCATTGAGAACCTTTTGAGCATCTTCAAGCAAAAGATCTATGAGGGTGGGAGGCAGTTTGCATCAAAACAGCAGTTCTGGGAGGCTATTCTGACATCATGCAAAGAAATTCAAGCAGAAACTCTCCATAAACTCACAAGTTTAATGGATGCAAGACTTGTTAAGGTGATATCAAATAAGGGGCCCTATGTTAACACGTAACTTGCCATGTTAATATGCATTTAAATGAAATATCTTTTGATTTCAGTAAATATGACCTAATGCTGCAAGTTCAACAAATTACAATTTTCGGTTCTTTACGACCTAGAAAATATTTTGCAGCTTTTTGTGCATAATAATTTGGAACTGTGAATTACTTTAATTTTTGGTTAAAACATTTTTTTGTCGTTTGTTAAAATTAAAATTTGACTTATTCCCTAACGGTTGATGACTTGAAAATGATAGCGACTGTCATTTGCATCAACTATTTAGGAAAATGAAAAATGCATAATAATTTAGAACGCGGAGTATGTATGAGCCGTCAACTATGGGACTTTTGGCTTTGCCAATACCTTTTAAAATAAATGTGGCACATTTAGGAATTGGGTTGGTTTTACTACTACTTTATTTCAGTGTAACATATGCAGTGTTGGTTCTGGAGTGAAGCAGGTGTCGTACGCAATACTGCCTAGTGTGGCTTGGCCTGGCTAAGTACTTGTTTGGCACACACACGTCATGTCATCTACGCAAGGTGCCATCCAACCAACCACCAGGCGCAATTAGGGTTAGGTGTCTTGCTCAGGTACTGTGAGCCTGCAACATCCACAATAACCTGTCACCGACTCAACCCGCTCTACTCAAGAGTATTGTTAACCAAGTGGTGGCAACCATGTTGTATAGTAATCATTAACTACTCTGCTGGATTGACCCCACATGTGAAAAGAAGCTAGGCATGTAGTCGTGTTGATCATTGTCACCATAACAACCAATCATAAAAGTTGATGGGGAGGCCTCAAATATTCTTCCTCACAAGTTTTTATTGAAAGTTGTGAAGTGCAGCTGTCAGGTGCAATTGTGTAATGTAAGTTACAATTTATATTCTGCTTTTGAGGAAACATGCACAGAACATGAGCATACAACTAATACATAGAATGTAAAACAAAAAGAAAGTGGTCTTGGTGGTGTAAGTTTCGAGAATGCGATCAAGTTCACAGCAAAAAAATAAAAAATAAAAGTGAACAACATTTGTATACTAATGTTGTGGCAAGAAATGTGAATACAGGTATTGCAAGTCTATTTTTTTTGTTGAAAATTAAATGACCTTAACTTGTGTAACTCTGTCCTCCACAACCCTGAAATACAGCATTAAAGATATGACTGCCAGGCCAAGCAAGTTCAGCTCGTCAGCAGCCCACCCATTCAAGTATGTGTCTGTTCTCCTTCTTCCCCCGCTACTTTACAGACTCACACTTTACAGAAATATACATCAGCTTTTGTCCAAACTTGGTTTTGAAAAAAGAAAACGATAATTCAGCTTAGCCCACTGTCTCAACCCTGCTTGAGAATATTTAATTCAACATGCCACTGCAGGGCTGAGAGAACAGCCACGATGAGCCTTGTCCTTGGCAAATGAGGGGGCTCTACGCATAAATACTGAAAATATAATATTACTATCTTCTCCTTTATAAACCATGTTTTTTTCCGGGTCCCCTTTAATGCCAAGTCAAAATATTGTGTTGCATTAGAAACCGCCTGTTCCCCGCTCGCTCTACATTGCTGCGCCCCATGCCAGATGGGGAAATTGTGATTATAGAACAGTAAATGCTCATATTCTCCCATTTCATCACTGAGAAAGCAGTTCTCTCCCACATCTCTCGATCTATAACTTAAACATCTAGCCTTGGGAGATAACTGCTTTTATTTACACTATGATTCAGCAAAGCATGGCGACAACCAATAAAATCCTCAACACATCCTTAAGATATCACCACCATCAATGAAATCGACATCACTTGAAATCCATTGACATAGGCACGGTGACATTCTTTATCCGTAGTCAACTGTAAGGTCCCCACTGCTTGGCGCTGTTTTATGTTCACAAGACATTCAAGTCGATATGTCCAAGGGTTATTTGGCAAATGTTCATTCATTCATTCCTCCACCACAAATCCCCTTCCCCCCAACTCAGCCAATCGCCTCCACCCCCACCAATAGTCTCCGAACACCGCCCTTCTGAGGGTTGAACATGTGCAAATTCTTGTCTTAACAGCACAGCCTCTTGCTATAAAAGGCATGGTTTAACTCTGCTGCTAAAGCAACATTCAGAAACAAATCAGTCTGCTGCCCGGGTTGGACCCCGCCACCCCTCACTGGGTGAGAGGGGGGGACGGCTGGTGCTACGCAGAGGGGCCAGAGCTGTGGGAGACTGGGTGGGCTTGGAGCGCTGTGCTCTGGGGCCCTGGGGCGGCAGTGGAGGCCGGAGGGGAGCCCGTCTGGACCTGGGCCTGGAACTGGGCCATCTGCTCTGGGCTGGCCAAGGTCTTCAGCAGGGTGTTCTCCTGCTCCAGCTGAGAATTGCGCTCAATCAGCTCCTTGATCTGCTCCTTCAGCACCTCCACCTCTTCACGCACTGCATACATCAGGTGGCTCTTGACCAGGTCCTGGAAGACACACACACACACACACACACACACACACACGAAGAACATTGGTTTAAATTAATCCTCAATAAATAAATAAACGCTCGAAAAATACACCAACATAGTAAGATTGTTCTGCTTGGTTAGGTGCCAATATTGCTATTTTTGCAGCAATATTACTTAACCTTGTAAAATAACAGTTGGCCATAATTGCAACATACCATGTCTTGTATAATTATTTCGTCACATTAGATAGACAAAAGTTGTTATACAGTGTCAAAATAAATGGTTTGGATTAAAGAGAAAGGCTAACAGCAGAATGTATCCTCTTCCCTTGATGGTGTTACGGTCATCCAGTAATTCCAACAAGGGGCCTGCCCATTCACTAATCCCAGCCAATCAGAAAGAGATATTTTTAATCAAGGGCCCAAGCTTAACAGTTTGCCTGGAAACAATTCCAAGTTATGAGGAAACTGAGTGAGGGTCCTGAATCCAGAATTTTCAAATGTTTCGTATTAAGTTAATTTATATACACTAAATAAGTTGTTTTTGGTATAAGTTTGAACAATTTACTTAGGGTGGTATGTGCGCGCACAAACAAGTTTTGTAAATATTTATCATATGTACAATGTAAAAATCTGAGTGCTGACTATATGCAGTTAGCCCGATGGCAAGTGATGCAACAGCGACAAAATAATTAAACCAGATTGAAACAGTAACATATATTACTTACTGTAAGTGACTGACAGGCACCTGTGTAACTTGTTATATCTCATGCATGCATCATTGTTTATAAACAACATGTGATTGACAAAAAGGTAATACATCATTATGATGCATTATTATTGTATTATTGATTGAAAATGTTTCACAACATGTATATAAAGGCAACCTTACCATTGCTTGTTCAATCTTGTTGTCTATGGCCACAACGCTGGCTCCTGAAGAACTGTAAAAGATAAATTACAAATTATAATAGTGATATATTTTTATTTAAGGACTTTCTGCTTTCTATTAATATTAACATTATGCAATTACACATTTCTTTAATATCATGATGAAAACGAAGTAAATATTCAACAAACACTACTAGTAAACCAACACTGTTAACTATCAACAACTGTATCATCAATATTGTAGTAGTGTATAACATAATAAAGCACGAATAAAGATGAGCCAAGATTGCATCACACACTCACAAGCTCTGATTCTAGAGAATAACATGAGAACAACATAATACAAGTTTATAAACATCACCATTAACCCATAGCATGCTGATAATATACATTATCGTATGTTACTGGAAAATGTATCCTCCAAATATATCAGCACTGGGGAAAGAATGCGTATAACTGCATCAAAGAGGATTCCCCCGCAAATTATGCATTCGAGATATTTACCCATTGCCAATCTTGACATGAGAGCTCTCTGCGCCCAATAAAGACGATAGAAAGGATATTGAGAAATCCCTCAACTGGCAAACACCTAGATCCATCGTAACTGTATAGCACGAAGTCATGCTATACCATTCGAAAAAAAGCAAGATTATCCCAAAAGAATCTCTTGCCGACAAGCCCGAGCAACGACATCCAAACTCGTTGTGACTGTGGTTTTAAAAAGGGCAGTGACAAAGTCACCATCTAGTCATAAGGGGTAGCGGTCCGGCACAGCCCATGCAGCAGTCATCACCGCAGCACAAACAAAATCCAAGGTCAGCTCATCTCCGAGTCCGTTCAGCAGAAACCTGCAGCCCGGGACAATTTAATAATTTATCCACGAAAAACGGGGGACGGGTGCACGTTATTGGCTGAAGAAGCACGAGATTTGACTTATTTATTTAGCAACGCCCCTACCTGGGGATCAGCTGATATAAATCTGCATAAAGTATGCAGGGTGCGGAAAGGCGGGGGAGGGTGAAACTGGGAAAAACCGGATAAAACTAAATGGACAAGACAGGACTCTGCAATACTCTCAGACGATATTCAGGTTAAACCAAAAACGATTACACAAACGTATAAAGACAGAAGTCCATCACAAATATTTAATACAACACAAAATCATAAATACATGTTAGAAAAGGTAGAGAACCATTTCTAAACTCAATGCATTGATACACAAAAGCTTTTTGCATTACTAAAATACTAGATGGTGCCCTCTTGTGCTCAATGTATAGAACTGCAAAGAGGTGGCTAACATTTTTGAATGAGGCATCGAGTGACAACATTTTTTTGTTTAAAGATAAAGTGTATAACAAGACGATTATTGATAGGAATATAATGGAGTAAATTGAAAATGAATTATTGTCTTGGTTGGGAAAGAACTAGGTCATGGATTGAGCACATGTCACATGATTATACTTTTTTATAAATCACATCGAGTCTGTTTTAAAATGTTCTGCTATCTGTTGGTATGGAAATCTCAGCAGCGTCGAGGCTAAAACATCCCTCTCAAAAATGGTTAAAGTCAGCGGCAAAATTAAAGGTGTCCAGCTGAACTTGATCGTGTCTTGTATGCCTTAACATATGGCTTTATTAATAAATCCTCTTCATCCCTATACCAGATTATATGTATTTTTCTCGTAAAAGAATGCCCTACATTAATTGGTGTCATATGAATCTTGTGTCACAAATGTACTTTTGGTATTAAACTGTAGGAAACACTTGTGGTTAAATAATGGATTACACTGGTCCACAGTACATCAAGCTGAAACATAAGAATTAGAAGTTTTGTTTATTTTTTATTTTATTTAGCCTGACAGAAAATTCTTGGCATAACCGAATAATTTGAAATTTTCCGCAACATCAATTAACTTCTGTAGGTACTTCTACAACATATTGCTTTTTAGTATGCTTTTCCTTGAAATGTGTTCTTGTTCATGTTTTACACAAGAATCGCCAGACCAGTTTATCTGTTCAGTATCTTCTTGACATTTTAATCGTTCAGTCTAAGAGATGAGTTGGGATAGCCTGGCTCTCCCAGACTATGCTCTCATATCAATTTATTTATTTTAGAATACAGCCTGGAAACCCTGATAACATTAGTGTTCGCACAGCCACTCTGCTGGTGGCCCAATCAGGGTGGGTTAGTGAGATGAAGTCAATCGTGTTTCTAAATGGTGGTAGAGCTAGATGAGGCGATCAAACAAGAGCTCTGTCCAATAGTTTCAAAATTAACCAGAGGTATACACCAAGTAGGATGATATGACTGCAAACATTTCCCAATGGAGCGTGGCCAGACCTATTCACAAAGTGAATATGGTCTGGTTACACCAGGCTAGAGTTGAGATACAAAGGAAGCAAATAGATTAACAATTAGGTGCATTTAAAACAGCAAGCAATTTAAATTTTTTATCCTGAATGTCACAGGTAAGACATTACAGTGACATGGGTTTAAAAAATAAAAAATAAAAAGTCCAATGTCACTGGCAGTAAAAAGCAGAGTATCAGTTCAATTAAAATAATTGACTTTCAGAACTGTAGGAGGAATACTAAGTGGTAATAACTACTGACAAGTTATAACTTCCTTTATTGAATTAACTAAATGCATGCGTGGGCTACAAATACCTGATGTAGGTCTAAGACATTGCACTCTCTCCTGGCTGCATCAGGTTTATGGACAGCCATGTCCTAAACTTAACTAATGGGACTAAAGCATGTGTGTATATTAGTGTGGTGTGCAATACATTTCATATTACAAACACGCGCACTTTTATTGGCTAATAGGCCCACATCTGAGAATATGGCTGTAGATTTACAATATTCATGTAAGAAAATGTATAAGATGCAATGAATAGTAAACTTAAAGACAAACAACCCTTTTAAGCAAAACTATGATGAATGTGCAAACAGAACCTACAAGGACACAGCTAAAATGACACGTCATTCACCAGAGACATCCTCAAGATACACCATACTGTAACAGATGATACAAGGCATTTTTTCAATATGAGTCACCATGTATACACCCTAGCTTGCGACACTCCAAAATTAAAAAAAGGTTAATGATTAATCTCAGTTCCTACACGGGACATTTGTATTATTGTAACTGCTCTAACAACTTCCAGGAAACAACTTTGAGCAAATCACAAGTCAGAGACACTGACTGACTGACCACAAGCCAAAAGCAAAATGGAACATGACATATTTAGAGGGACCGTTTGCCGAGGTCTTGATAACCAACATATGGATTGGAAATGGTATATCACATAAGATGCAAAGAAACATGCAGGGTAGTTTACATTTTAGCTAAAGTGGAGCTCAAGGTTGAAAAATATTGGAGTTAAGCAAGTCCACGTGATGATGTTGACCGTACTAAAAGAAGGGACATTGAAATCAATAGAGGGAAACAGTGATGTCTTTCTGGGATCAGAACTGGCACATACACCAGAATGCGACATATTGCATTCATTGACCCTCCAGACAATGATGAATACCGCAAAAAGTAAATGGTGGAGATGCAATAGAGTTTTGAGGAATACAAAAAGGATATCTAGTCTAGAATTAAATACTGTCTGACAAAAAATATTTTACCCACGCCACCCAAAACAAATTAGAAGAACACATTTGTTACTGTACTGTACTACAGTACAGTAATGACAACCAATTCCGTAGTGTGTATGACCATAGCCCAGGGGTCCCCAATCCTGGTCCTGGAGAGCTGCTGCCCTGCATGTTTTAGATGTCTCCCTGCTGATTCAGGTGATACTCAGGTGTCCAGGGCTGAGCACCCTTGCCATAGCCTTTTACCTGCGGTGACATTACCTGCCTGGTCAGATCAGAATGAATATTGCCAGCCTAGCAAACATCTGTTATTTTATGGTGAACTTCATATAAAAAATAAAAACATTTTAACGTATACATTGTGCAAACCGCGGGCTAGGAAAATATCAAAATACTTTTAATAACTTAAAAGCACAGGTGCAGTAAAGTAAGGTATTCACACTGCAGGTAGATCAATATAAATTCAGACTGATCGAGATTAAAGACAAAGGGTGGCCTACATTTACAAAATGCCTAAGTAAACAAAAACTGCATTTAGCAAGATACTTTAAGAGTTAAAAACCGTACTGGACGTTATTCTCAGATCACCTCTGATCCCAGTCGAATGCTGCACTTCCAAGAGGCGCCAAAGGGCTTACTGGGAGACTCAGTGCCACACTGATCGCTTCCGGCCTGCTCTTTGACTGGAAGAAAGCTTAGCCAATTAACCAGACTCAAATATCTACTGTACTGTAGGCCGCCGATCACATTCAGGAATGAACCCGACCTTGTGCGTGCACCTCCACCAGGACACGTGCCGGCAGCACACGCACACACACACGACCATCTGGTGACACACCACATAATCAGAAAATAAAAGCTCTCCACCCCAATGCTAGCGCAGCAGACAAAAGGAGTGAATAAGGAGTACAGAATAACATTGCTGAGGCTGCAATATGGCTACTCCTCTGGTGGTTACTATGGCAAATGGAGCTGCTGTTATTCTAAGGCAACCATTCAAAGTGTGTGGAGGGGAAGGACTTTTTTTTCTCCTTTTACCTCTTGAGATGTTGCTCCAGCTCCCAGAACAATAGCTTCATGGCTATATCGGTATATTGCTGAGACACAGAAGCCCCCCCTCCCCGCCCCTCGGCCTCTCATGGAGCCTCTTGTCGTTCAGAGCAGCAGAGCAAAACCGATTTGGCAATAAACCTCTCCCTCCCGTTGTGTTTAGTCTCCTTTCGTCTCCCGCTCCTCCTTCACGTTCAGGTCGTGGGTTTATATCCCGAGTGTAAAGTGAAGATTATAGATGGGGTGCTAGGACAACGAGCCAGGTTGGGAGAGTGGCTGTGCGCGTGCACGCTGCGGGTCTCCTTCTTCTACTGTAAAGCCTTCTTGTTCACGCGGTTGATGGCGAGCGACGGCAGGGGCAGGGCCGCTGAGCGCTGTGACGTCCGGGTCACATGACCTGGGAGTTACATAAACCGTCGGCGGAGATTAGAATCTGGCCCACTGATTTACTCGTCCCTAGTCTGGCTCTCCACTCACCGTATCATGCGACCCGTGGTATTGTACAGTACATGGTGTCCACCACACATCAGCGCATGCATTTGTAGCCTCCCGCTATTGTTTTGTTTGTATGGGATTAGAGAGCAGGTTTGTAGGCCAGCGCCCTCTATCTATGGTAACAGGGTGTGGAATCGGGGGGGGCCCCCGTGCTTGAGCAAGGCCTTATCCTGTCACTTCTCATCAGAGGAGCCACTGTGCGGTGGCTTAACGCCTCTGCGGGCACAGAGTACGACGTGTCCACACACGCAACCACCCCTGGCTTAGAGACAGACGACTAAGAAACAACAGGCAGAATAAACACAATGCTGGGGATTTGGACCTGTCCAAACAGCCAGATGCCATGAGTGGTCCGGCATCAGTAACGCTCACGGGAGTTCACGGGGCATCGCACATTCTACATTACAACCGCTCATTCACGATTTACTACATAATATTAAACCGTCACTTATGAGGCTGGACCTCTGACACTAAGGCCCCAATCATCCAACTAAAACTTTAAAATCTTTAAAACTCAAAAAGCATCAGAATGTACATACTAAATAACAACCGCAGCCGCATTTGTCAATCTATGCTTTAAGCCTACTCCAATTATCAGCTCATAGGACTGGCTGCATCAACCGCTTCAATTGCTCAAGATGTGGTAGGATTGTTTTAATGTCTGCAGGCCTAAGCAGCCAGGATTACCTACAACCCGTACTATCACCAACCGTGTAATATTATGCAGATGCCCCTGCAAGAGAGCCATGTGTCATTCTGGTTTATAGAGAAACACAATCACAAACAGGCATAGGGCGCAAGGCCTGGCTCATCCCTACATTAAGGGTAAAATAGGCCTACTGAAATGTGGAGTTGAATTGTAAAGGCGTTTGGCTGAACTATAGTTTGATAGCACAGTGGGCTGCATAGACTTTACCAGCAAGCCCTGTAGTGGCTCCATGCTGGCCCGTGACTATGCAGAATGACAGCGAGGGCTCCGAGTGTGGCAGTGAGTGAGGCAGGAAGGATTAATGATTGGCCGTTTTGGCCTTTCAACCAGAGAGAGGCGTGGAGAGGTGCCATTGGAGCATTTGGGCTGATGGCAGCAAGTCCTCACACCATATACAACACCGTTCAGGCACAAACCACTGATGGGGGAAGGAAGGCAGTGAAGTAAAAAGTTGACCGATATACTGATGCACAGTATCTTTGCCGTATTTCTTTTTTGAATGTGTGAGTGCGAAAAATATTCTTATTTTTAAAATCATTTTTTCTATAAATAGACAAAATTTGGATAACTTAGAGATTCACCAAAAGAAAAAGAAAAATGCTTTTAACACATTAGGAAACCGTTAGGACTCGTAATTGAAATTACACTTAAAATGTGATTAATTGCACAACCCAACCCAGTCAATACAGCAACCTATACATCTGTGATGTTCCGGTATTGGCCCTCTAATACCACCTGGGCTCTAGTAAGAAGCATGTGAATGCAGTGTGATGGTTAGTCTATACTGGGCAGCAGAGGAACTGTATGTGTTGTCAGTTAAACAAGCAGATGGACTCCTGTATGTGTAAACATGCTCCCTTGATTAAACACAGCCGACACAGTACTGTACAGGACGCCCGGCGTTTCTTCCGACACAGATACCATCTGGCTGCCCACACAACATTTGCGCTGACACGAGAAGTCCTCGTGTACGTGCTTGCCAACACGCCGACATTATGCATGCCAGGTTGGACCACACATACAAACTGTGTGGATCCAACATTATAATAAAGGGGAGGTATGCAGGTATACATTTGTGTAATATGCAAAGAGAAGTTCACATTAAACCTAAGCACACATGTACACAAACATGCTACAGCCAGTCAGCCACCATCACATACAATGTCCAGTGTGGCTTTGCGTGTGTGTGTGATGGAATGCTAGTTATCTTGCTGTCCTTTTACAAGAACAAGAGAGTCATTCATGTCTCAGGCCAGACCACAACAAATCTCTCCCACGAGGTCAGCAGGCATAGTGCGATCTCTACAGTTTTTTCACCAAGGAGATATACAGTACATTGACAGATCTGGTTCTGGTCATTAACTGTAAGCAGGAGGATCACTGTGTTTGTATTCTGTAGCCATTGGCACGAGATTGTGCCCCGTCTCCCCAGCTGGCAAGCCTAGGATTGTGAGCAATATGGGAAACACTCTTTCATTCACCACTGAAGGTGTGACTTTGTTGCAAACAAGGTTAACCTTCCATCATTTGACGATATGAAAGCATGATGAATGTCTGATTTTTTATAAATATGCTGTTTTCTAACAACAAAAAAACTAAACAATGAAAGATGTTCCAGAAACACTCAAAAGAGCATATTCAAACTATGCTCAAAATAAAATCAATCATAGCAAACTCAAGCCCTAGAAGGAACACGTGATAGCAGAATTGACCAAAATTACCATTACTTCGTAAAACTACAATGGAGTTTGTGATTTAAGTAAAGTTTTTTACTGATTGATGTGATGTGGGATATATATGCTATATGTAGTGTTATTAACAAGTGTAATAACACTACATATAGCATGTATAAGCCACATCACATCAATCAATTAATAATATGTATAACCTGACCTAGAGTCAGCTATTCTCCTGCTCCTTCAGAGAACCAGCGATGTAGCCTAGATAGTATGTTCCCTCTGTGTGCCCTTGCTTGTATTACCATTTACTGAATCCCTGAGGGAACCCTGATACATAATTACGGCTAAAGAAGGATATGAGAATAATCATACATATCCTCTTGATTAGCATTCTACGAAGATTTTGGCTACTTTTGCACACACGCACACACAGTGACCTGTACTTGTGGAAAACAGCCAGATTGACAGCAATTGGCTGAGTAGTGGTGCGTTCAGCCAGCTCTGCAGTTGAAGTGGTATGGGTGGATGCGGAGGGAAAGTCATACCGGTTCCAACTGGTTGTCAAGAGGTGACACACAAGCTTTCACTGCCACAGGCTGAGCATTTTCAAAGCATGGCCCATATTGACAGAATAAGCAATAAACTACCTTATACTTGTTTTGCTGGACTTTGATACCACTACTCATTAATGTGTGCTGCTACATGCTAGATTGAGTCTGAGATACCTAACTCTACCACGACCATGACTGACTGTTGCCACAACATTTTGTCTTCATTCTCAACATGTTTCTGTTCAGGAGCAGGCCAAGCCTATGTCATTTTATATCATGTAACATATAGCCTATCAAATTAATCAATGATTTTCTATCTATAAAATAACCATCTGGTAATATCTATCTATTTAACGCAAACCTCACTTAAGATGCTCAAATTTGATGTTCATTTGACAACAATTCCAATACCTGTTAATTAAATATTGAATATCCATACCTCTACAAAGCATCGCATATAGGATAAAATTATAAAACAGCAGTGCCTATTACTATCTTAGTAAAAATATTTAGACTAAATTAATTATTGTTCAACAATTTCACCAGGAAGAATTTCTGGACTGGTTTTGTACAAAGCAAACATTTAAAAGCTGGTTTTGAGCATTACACTGGAAATTCTGACAAACATTGTTTGAGGAGGTTAGTGTATCATATGACAAATCGCAGTGACATATACTGATAGAAAATGTATAACAATAGAGAAAACTTATTTATCAAATTCTGGAGCAAAGGCACCTTTATAAAATATGCACTGCAGAACAAGGCCACATATCTCAGGACTGCAAGCCTGGAAACTATTCCAACCTCCGAGCTTAGTGCTAGGGCTGCTCGATAATGGAAAAAAATATCGAGATTATTTTGGTCAATATTGAAATCACAATTAATTAAGACAATTAGTCATTTACATTGGAAAGATGCTACATTGAATGAAATGAAATTGAAATGAAACACCTTCAACTGTGAAATGTCCCTTAATACTATTCACGTTGATCTATCACTTCCACCCTGCGAGGGGCGAAACGCAAAAGTGATGCACCTTTCATTCAGAACACAAGATAAAATAAGACATTACTTGCAAAACTAAAGCGAAAAACAATCGTTTTTTTCTTAATAAATTAAAATTTTAATAATTGCACATCCCTACCTATAGTGCTGTTAAATATACGACCATAACCAAAAACCTAATGCAATTGACAATATGCTCAAATATTACTGCAGACTCATTGTCAGTGTAAACTCTCCTAGACTAACAAATATGTTCACAGCTATGGAAACTACTGAATGCAGAATTAACTTTATCTTTAACTTTATCTGATCTAATTTCCAACATAGAGGTAAACATGTTCAATCAATACATATGGCCATGTGTAACTGGCATGCCGATGATTAACACACACACAACTGTTGCCAAAATGGAAAGACTGCCATCTAGTGGCGGGGATCACTACAAATTATAATAAATAATTTCTATTAGATTAGTAATTTGTTTTGTAATGCTTATTTCATAGGATTTTGAGTCATTGCAACTGAAAACACTTATCCGTCATTATCAAAATAACTAGGCTATCATATATATTTCACTAGTAAAAATGTATATTAAAAAATACATGTTTTTTTATGTTGCATAATTTCAAGGTGAATAGTTGGCACTTTACATAAAATGTTCGTTATTAAAGATTTTAGTCAATGTATGTATGTTTAATACCCACCAGATGGCACCATATCTTATCTTCTTTGCTTAAAGAGCCTGCAGTGACAATACTGTAAACAGTAATAATCAAGTCACCAGTGGGTGGCTCCATACTCAAAGTAATGCTGTAAGAGTGTTGAATCAACTGCCTCTCTGCACATACAGCCAGCCCCAGTGACTCCAATATTCACACTCAACATGGCTGACTTATTGCTACCAGCAAAACTCTTTTCTACATTTAATTTCAGGACGCCTTTCAAAACACTAAAAGGACAACAATATACATTTTGTTAGGATATATACACACTATAGTATTTGACATATACATTTTAGAAACAGAGCCATTTGAATTCAACATATATTGAATTAAATATATGTAAGACTGGTGAAACACAGTGCACAGTGGCAGTCCACATCTTAGCACTAAGCATGGATCAGTGGGTGTAGCATTAAAGATGCACGCAGAGTGGAGTGCAGTATGGCTGGCAGCCAGGCTACTGTTGGCCCTGATGATAGAAAAATGACTAAATGCAACAAAAAGGAATAACATGACTCAAACTAATCACCTGTAACGTCAATGAAAGATTCATCTTTATGCGAGCCATATAATAAATAGCCTAAATGCTAGCCTGTAGCAAAAGGATGTGATAGAAAGCTATGTATTACTGAAAAAGTTGTACTTTTCCCCCCATAGGAGGTGGCTCAACTATTTGAGGCAAACACTAAACCCCTCCCCTGGTCTGTTCTCATTTAGCCCACACTGCATAGAGAGAGGAATAGTTCAAACAAAGTGAGAGTGAGTGGCTATCCGACAGAGACAGAAAGACTAGAGGTCCCTCGTCAATGCAGGCAAACTCAAACAACACTTTGTTGCATAAAAAATGTGTGTGCACAAATATGGCATTTAAACTTGATTACTTAAATGATGCTTTGCCTGCATGCCTAAACTGCCTTGTGCTGTTTTTTTACAGATGAAATGAGAAGGAATCTCAAGCTGTACTAAAGGAAAAAGATTTTAAGGTTGTGTTGGGTCTTTCCTCAACTGCAGTTTAGTTAAATATGACCGTCTCTTTGGGAGGCACCATTGTTGAGTCATTTTGTGCACGGGCCTCCCAATATCTCAGGGCGTGACCTTATTTTGCATGAGCAATAGATTACAGAGGAGAGAAATCATTGTGCCGGTTCACCAGGGCAGCAAAGACAAGATGGGTAATTACTCAAGACGATGACACAGGATGGGGAAAGTGTCATAGCCTCGCAAAACCACCCTGATCTCGCGACCTTCAGTATGACATCGCTGTGAAAGCTTGAAATCCTTGCAACCGAGACAGAGTAACAACGACCGACAATGAACATAAAATAATGTAAACATAAATTAAATGATTTGTTTAGCTATATTTTCGAATTAGAGAAGTTTTAAACAGCCTGTTCATACTGTGCAGTTTGTTAACGGCAGGGGCTACCAATGGGCTAAAGCACAGACTAGCCGTCAGTCAGGATGTTATGGGGATTCATATTTTCCAACATGGCGGTAGGAGTGTGCGATATTTTCAGGCATTATAGATAGGCAGGATAGAATGTTAGAGATAGTAAATTAAAGCTTGTAGAGCTTGTCAAGTTCATATTTCAATATGTATAGTACGAGTCCTTTCTACTTATCTCAATATTTCTAACACGTTTTGGCACTTGAACTATGATTTAATGTTTACAAACTTTATTTTTTTATTTTTTCCACATTTTATGATTGATGATATTAATTGACAAAAATCTACAGTGAGTAAAAATGTGACTGGAGCAAAACATATATTGAATGTATGAAAATGATATCTAAAAAGTATAAAATCATTATCGGACGATATTGCATCTGTAAAAAAAAAATTAAAAAAAGACATTTCAGATTGGTGCATCACTACTTTCACACCATATTCATAACAAGAGACAAAATAAGAGTTAACTTGCAAAACAATGTGCAAAATACTTTGTTTTTGTGATTGTTAGGGGATTAAATTTACATTGTGATTAATTATATGTATATACACACACACACACGTTTATATGTGTGTGTATGTATGTATGTATGTATATATACATATATACACACACACATATATACATATACATACATATACATATATATATATACATATACATATGTGTATATATATATACATACATATACATATACATATATATATATATATGTATATATATATATATATATACACATATACAAAGGTCAATGTAACTTTCTGTCAGGGCTGATGTAAGGCCTTATAGCCTTAGATTCAATGGCACGATGTGTTCCTTAAAAATAAAATAAAAAAACTTTAACATGTCCTAGCTTTTAACTTTAATCTCTAAAATTGTATTAGTTTCACACAGTGTCCCGGCCAGGCCCAGCTTTGTCATGAACATGCTTATTCACACCACTTACAGTAAAGTAGGTGGTTTATCATACACTAATAGCAGAACTACATCAAGCTACATCAGGGAACAACTTGTCTCTTTCCTCCTATAACATTTGTGGCACAACAAGAAAAAGAAAAGGAAGGGGGGGGGGGGGTGAAAGAAGTCTAAATATTTTCTGCTTAGATAAATACTTGGATGAAAAAGCATGCACATTACTGTCACATTCAATGACATTTTAATTTAGCAAAAATGTTAATCCTCAATTTATAAAATTTTCCAGTTTTACAGAAATATCCAGCTTTGTGGCTCAGAATCTTAGCTGCTACAGCATAGGCGAGCTTCGATCTGGGAATATTGCAGTTTAGCTTTCTTAATTTAGACAACAGACAATGAAGCTGCTCCAGAAATGTAATTTCTCAAGTCTTATTCATTTCTGGAAAATCCACCTTGGCTCCTTTTCAAGTAAAAAAAACAATAAATGAAGCTGCCTGTTTTCAATTGCATTTGTTTGTGTGCGTGCATTAACAAAGGTGAGGAAACAGGATTGATAGAAGTAGTACTAGTAATCAGTGTCAAGACAGACCAAGAACAAAATGACCAGTGGCACAAACAGAGCAGACAGCCGGACAGTGACACTTGTGTGCTGTGCAGAGTCATCTGCCGCATTTTAGCGTGTGTGTGCGGCATTCCTGGTCTGGACAGTGTGCTGCTCACTAGAATGTCAGCCATGATTCAGCACATTGCCGGCACATGCTTAGGGAAAGTATAATCACTTCTAACCCAGTAAAGGCATACAAATAAGGACTGGCTGAAAATGGATGCCATCTATTATAGCCCTATACCAATTATCCCAGGGTTATTCCAATCAAACAATATGCCATCGTTTTCTGTAAAATTACCTGCTGAAGCTTTTTCTTGACAGATCATTAGACACCAGATACGTGGCTATTTTGTATTGAGTGTAAGTGTTAAGTGAGCAAATTCTCAAAAATAAAACATTTCCAGATGTTCATGATCAAATCAGTAATAAGCATTTTACACAAAAGCGTTCGATGCACTACCCAAAATGGCAAAGTAAAAAATAAGAGCAGTAGCGTCCGCCATGGGTTTTAATCTGCAGCTTGTGCATGAAGATTCTCACTTTACAACATCAGAAGGATAAGACCGTTCCTCACAAGAGAAGCGACACAACTCCTGGTCCAAACCCTAGTGATCTCCCGCCTGGACTACTGCAACTTGCTGCTAACCGGGCTACCCGTGTGCTCTACCAGACCCTTACAGCGGGTTCAAAATGCCACAGCACGCCTGGTATTCAACCAACTTACGTTCTCCCATGTAACCCCCCTCTTCTGAGAACTTCACAGGCTCCCCATTGCAGCTTGCATCTAATTCAAGCCACTGGTGCTAGCCTACAAGGCAGTACATAGAACGGCCCAAAGCAACGGTCCGGTTCCAGGCACCAATTAGAGAACTTCGTTTCACCACCTCGGCTGGCCGGCTGGCAATGCCACCGTTACGAGGCCTCAAGACTCGCTCATCCAAGTCTCGCCTATTCACCGTCTTGGTACCACAGTGGTGGAACGAGCTTTCAGCAACAGTCAGATCTGCGGAAACACTACCTATCTTCCGTAAGAGACTCAAGACACATCTCTTCACAATCCACCTTGGTACCTTGATTAGCGACCTCGCCACCTCTTAGCACTTTCTCCTATCTAAGAGTGTCATCTTTAAACCCCCTTTTTTAAATTTTGCATGCTCTTATCTCTCGATTTAAAAAAAAGCAGCAAGCACTTTATTAGCTAGGCCATTACCTATTGTAATATGGTTGATTACATGGTAATAGGTATGATGACATTATGATGTCATTGTTTTATTTAGAATATTGTTTGCTTATAATTGCTGTTATACAATCAGTCCAACTACTGACAAATGTACTACATGTAAGTCGCTTTGGATAAAAGCATCTGCTAAATGCCGTAAACGTAAATGAACCCAGGGTAAGAGGGTCTCTTACAGATAAAAGGTAGACAAAAAAATAAAACACCAGCTATTTTCACCCATTACTATCCATTAGGCGTTTCAACACACGTTAAGTGAATCAATCCCTTTTAACAACAGAAACAAACATCATCTAAACAAGGAGGCGGACACTACTGAAACGGGCACATCACACAAACCAGGGGGACAGGCACAGAGATTTAGTGTGAGAAGGGACTGAAGGAAAGCGAGGCTGCAGTGGTTTGTGTTCGCCTCAGCTCTGCTAATAATGACGGCATGTCTGCTATGCTGCCACAGGGGCACCTCCGCCCCACTGTCAACTCTCGCTGTTCACTTTCACCGTCCTATTCATCCGTTCAGAGCCTGGCCTAAACAGGACACTTTGCATGTTCAGCAGAATACAGCTGAGACATCATCATCTAAAATACACACAACACAGTGTTAATGCATTTGTTACCTCTGTTGTCTGGCTCGGCCTGTGTGGTGGGAGGGGAGGATTGGAGCGTAACAAATGCAGAGAAAGAAGCAGTGCGTAACCATGGGTACGACAAAACAGGGCAGAATCAATAGGATCTGTTTCTATTCGATGACATCAACAGTACACAAAGACATTGTGCCACATGCTTATTGTTAAAGACTAGAATCCTAAAAGGTGTTTGGTGCATAGCAAGACAAACACAGACATATTACTTAACTGAATATTTAAGATATTACCTTAGCAATTAGGTACATTTTGAGAACATCCAAAACATGTAGGTTAAATACTGCATACAGTTGATAAGACAAAATAAAAACACACATACTGGGCCCACTACAGTCTTTATTGAGTAGACTATGACTGTATAAAGCAGATCTAAAATACATTGCCTGCCACAGAAATAGCTAGACAGTGTATGCGTTTCAAAGGCGAGTCCACTCTGACTATTGAGTTCACGTGAGGACAGAGATGGTGACAAAGAGAGTGAGCCCCAGGCTAGAGCTGCTTGCTGCCTGGCATTTTAATTGGCTTTTCTCATTTCAATGGTACTGAAGCACTCATTTGTATGTTTTAAAAACAGGATGGCCAGGACAAGGCAATGACTCACTGCCTTGGTGTGCTGACATGTTTGCAAGAAAGCTTTCACAAACATGGCTGTACTATATAGAGTGAACACTAGGGCTGTCGCGGTGATTAAGGGTACCACCATTACCGCGGTGTGCGGTATTATCCCAATTTTTTTGTTTTTGTTTT
Source organism: Forbesichthys agassizii (assembly GCA_026546735.1). NCBI lineage: Eukaryota > Metazoa > Chordata > Actinopteri > Percopsiformes > Amblyopsidae > Forbesichthys > Forbesichthys agassizii. Next base: position 24,388 of record JAODLL010025701.1, read on the forward strand.
GAATGGTCAAGTTCATTGCGCAAAGCTTCCGAAATAGTGTGATTCTGGGTCATTTATAGACAACGTGATCTCAGTCTGTGGTGAGACAATTGTGCAACAT
>JAODLL010025712.1:0-21376 GCA_026546735.1 Forbesichthys agassizii
GTTTCCCCAGTCCTGTGTCGGTAATTGTTGATGTTAGCTGTCAATGTCGCGTTGTTCCTCGTGTTCTTGTCTTTTTGGTTCTTTTTGTAAATAAACCTTGTTTAAGTTATCTTAGTGTCTTGCGTTTGGGTCCGTACCTCCGTGCACCGTGACATATGCACATAAAGTATTGTACTGTACTACTAAATATTTACTGTGGATCTGTACAGATGGCTTTTTCTTAGTTTTCCATGGGTACTAAACTAAAAAAGCAATCCAAGATACAATATTGGTCGCGACAGACACATATGAAGTTAAGAAGTTGTGATGACTAAAGCTTGACTTGTTTGGCCAAACATTGGTGTGTGCAGAGTAGACCATTGCTGTTACAATGGGTGTTGGCTAATTTTGAGAAAATTCTAAAGGTTTTGCAAACTTTCTAGCACTTCTGTGAAGCTGGGTTCATTGCCTGGTCTTTTAGTTCAATAATGTTCGAGTGGAGTTAGAGAGTTTCCAAAATCTTGTTAGCAGAGAACAAAAAGAAGCAGGATAAATCATCTACAGCTGGATCGGTCCGGCTAGATGCCCACAAGAGCTCTGTGGTAGAATAGCACGCTTTCTTTTTCCTAAGTGCTAGAGTCTGTGTATCCTGTTTTTTTTCTGTATCTTGTCGGGTCCTTCTAGGTCTTTCCACAGACAGAGATTCCTACATCCTGTGCTTTGGATTCATATTTCTGTGGTTTTGGGTCTCCTTAGTGCAATTTTGTTTTGGGGTAACCTTGAGCTTCATATTGTGTTATTAAGCAGCTGTTTGTGGTGTGTGTGTGTGTGTGTGTGTGTGTGTGAGAGAGAGAGAGTGTGTGTATGTGTATGCAAGTGCAGCCACATGTCTCTATAAGATTGACCAACTTTTAAAAGAGACACTTTTATTTAGAGACACAATTATTGAAAATGACACATGAAATCATGTGGGCATGTCGGCATTCAAAAAGAGCAATAATAATAACATGTTTGGCCAGACGGAGGGCAAACTACAGTTCTGTATTTAAAAGCTTAGTGTACAAACAAACTCCTAAAAAAAGAACACAAAGCTGTTAAGACTCACAACCCTCAATATCATATAAGAAGAAAATGAATCAGAATCCACGGGAGGCCCCATACACCCTTACCAGTAAGCTGCCCACACGTTGTCTACTCTTTAACCACCTGCTTTTCATTTTCTCCTTTGAATCTTTATTGTCAGACAGTTGTTGTTGTTGTGACATCCATGAAGTACGTATCGGACCCAGGACCTCACAGTCCTCCCATCGCTCTCCGTAAAGCAACACAATGCTTCTGATGAAAGGTTTTCCATTAAAACGTACTTTCTCCTCTTTCCCCAAGTCATCCGCTACATGCCAAACATGTGTTGCTCTTTTGAAAGGTTGGATCATTAATGTCCATAAACACTTCAAACATTGAGGAGGAATTGTACTCATAGCTCTAATACTGGCCTCATAGAAGCTGCATTTAGTGGGGTTATTGTTTTAGGCAAGGGGAAAGTACAGATCGTTTTTGGGCAAGGGATCCACTCGTGGAAAGCAATCAGATGATTAAGGCAGTGCAATGTGCATTTACACCAAGGACAAATACCAGTGCAGAGCTTTTAAAAGCTGTGGTTATAGCAGATTTGTCTTGACATTTATTGCTGTGGACTTGTACATAGAAAACCACAGTACAAAACCCCACTGCTTCATAATAACCAGGGAAAGTCAATACGTCATCTGCATATTTTTAGATATTTCGGCGACATCATCCGTCATCACCACAGACCGGGGGCATTTATCATGCTAATCGTGAAGCTGTTAAAAACTCATCGCCTGCTTTTCGCTCATTTGGATAGACAAAGATAATGACATAATTTCTGCTGCTGTGATCACATTTGAGCACTAAACAAACACATTTTTCAACCTGTCAGAAATGATAAAAGAATGCTAATGGCGTCCCCCAGCTGTGGAAGGCTAAACTCTTTTGGGCTCGGTGACATTTCACACTGTGACACGCATGTTTCAGCGGGAATCCCAAAGGTTTATGTGTAGGGATCCTGGAATATAGGGTGAACCAGAAGAGACCCTGTGTGAAACAGAAATGGTCCAGAAAAGAATCAACGTTGGACTTCACTGACGGTGGAAGAAGAGCAGAATGCTTATTAGTAGGGAAAAAAAAAGGAGAAAGGGAGGTGAAGAGGGCCAAAGTGTTTGTGAAAGGCCTCTACTTAACCAAGCAAGGGGATTGGAGAGGAGGTGGATTCTGGGAGTTGCAGCCTTAACAATAGTAGAACGACTTAAACATGCACTCCCTGATTATCCCAGCTGTCAATTAGTGCTCAATTAGTTCCACCTGACCAGACCGCCCTGTCTCCCAGGGTTTGTGGGGGTCAGAGGTCATGCCCTGGATGCACCCAAGCATGGTGGCTTAACCGTCAACATCGCACTGCTATATCCCCCCCGCATCCACCCACCTGTCAAGCCATGGCAACGTTCGCATTTGCAATATGAACACACACACACACACACATACCCAATATTACCCCTTTCACCCCCTTTGACCCCTTTTGACCCCCTTTGACCTTGTGCCATTCCTTTGTGACTTTGGCCCCTCATTGACTGTGAGATCCGGAAAGATGGAATGATGACAGTGGGAAAACATATTTACATTTCTATTATTTAATAGTTACCTTTCCAAACCAGTGTACATCTGCATGCCAGGTGTGTGTGTGTGTGTGTGTGTGTGTGTGTGTGTGTGTGTGTGTGTTGATCTTCAATGCACATAGGACAGTGTGTTTGTACTGTATTTTACCATACATCCACACAGTTTGCGTGAATGTATGGTTTTGTACGTCTGCTATTTTATCTACTTCTATGTGTTTGGTGTGTGGGCATAATACCGTATCGTGTACGTGTGTGTGTGTGTGTGCGTGTGTTTTCCATGTGGCGGTACATCTGTAAGCTGACATGTTTCTTCAGTGGGAAGCAGCATGGTCTAGGTTCGTCCTGATGGCCTTCACAGATGGCCCTTCCATCAATTAATGTATTCATTTTCCACCACAGATGAGGCGTTGTGAGGCCACTGTGATTGTTTCCAAGAGTCCTTCTTCCCTTGAGAGCAGGCTGGGTGTTATCTCCTCTCCTTCCTTTCTCCCACCCACCATACCGGCCCTCTCCCCCCGAGGTCTGTCTGTGTGTGTGTGTGTGTGGCGGGTATGTGTGTGTTTCTGTCTGTGTCTCTATGCAAAAGGCTGGCTGCCATGCTCAACACTAAAGAGTCATGGTCACAAAGTCATTGTGTCACAGTGACAGCGTTTGACAGGGATTGACGTTTACCGAATAAGCAACGCTTCAGTTTACGTCTAAATTTGACAAGATCCCACACAACCCAATGGGTTCTGGGTGGGGATTTATTTCTCACATTTTTGTTTAACTGAATTTCTAGTTGGCTTTCTTTTCCTAAAAACATGCTTTTTATATGGGACATGTTAACATTATGTTATATATGTTATATATATATATATATATATATATAAAATAGTATTAAATTAAATACAATAACCAAATGAAATATTTCAGCATGTGGAGGTCAATATCTCTTTACACATCCGGTCTTGATTAGATTTACGCAACACAAGGAATATGCAACACACAGACACATACACACGAACACACAGATACTCACACACACAAAATGCTAACAGAATCAATAGTGTCCAAGTATGTTAGCTTACAGTATTTGAAACGACACATTAGCATGATGCATTCGCATGGCAAGGTGTTGGAACTGACAGGTGTCCAGCTCAGCCAGCACAACCTGGTGTATTCACACTAGAGCTTCTGGTGCACACCCAAGTTCACTTTAGCTGTTATTCCGGTTCGGTTTGTTGCTGTGAATGCTCTCTTCCGAACTCTGACCGAATTGTGCACCTAGGACCGGACCCGGTTCCTCCAGAAAGCAGAGGTCTCGGGTACGGTTCATCCCAACTCCAGTGCGGTTCGCTCTGGTGTGAACGCTATCCGATCTTGTGTGTGCTCATAACAGGAAGTACATGTAAGCCCTGCTGTTGTTGATGACTGACTGTTTGTTTTAACAGTTTGTTGAGTGGTTGTATGAAATTATCGTAGAAAAGGTAGCTACACTGTGGTCAGCAAAGGACGTCTCTTTTTTACAATACAATTGTTTCCTAAAACAAACTCACCGGCAAATGTATACAATGTGATATAAATTGTCCAGCCGCCGGGAAGAATGTATAACCCTGAAGACATCTGTAGGACTACCGGTAGGCTAACGGTTAAAGCAAATGTGTTACGCTCTATTTAGATTTTGCCTAGTCTTTTCAAAGTTGTGTTGTTGCCATAGAACTATGGTCATTGCCTGGCGATATTAGATGAACATTTGGTATGATGTTGACGTAAATGGACCCGGGATCGCAGACATGAATGTAATGTGAACATGGACAGGAGGGGGAGGGGGGCTAATCGCACTCCAGTCAGCAAACGGACCAGGTGTGAATAATGCGCCATCTAGACTGTGATCAGGTGTCCTGCAAGTTTGCCGTGAAATGCATATGTATCCATGACACCGTAATAGAAATACATCGCCATTCATCGGTCACATTAATATTCATATGTCAAGTGAATACAAAATAATAATATGCCAATATCCTGGGAAAGGTTTAAATGTGTCATGTACAGTATGTGACCTTTAGCTCTTTCTGTCTAAGGAAAATACTTTTAAAGAGACCCTATGGTATTAAGATTACACACACACACGCACACACACACACACGGAACTCTGAAACCTAACATCTTCAGTGCGTTGAGAACGGCAACTCGGGGTGCTCAGCCAGGATCGAGCCTTGTTCAACTTCACCTTCTCTCTCTCTCTCCCTTTCCTTTTCCCCTTCTCTCTTGCTGTAGCTCGCCCCCGTGTCTGAGCGAAAGCAGCACAATGCTTTTTGTACAATGCGGTCTGTGTTCGATCGCAGCAGACAGGTGGTCTGTTGAGCCACACCACAGGGCCGTTGGCTTACGGAGTAATTCTGTTTTAATGGTACCTTGTGTGGTGGCTAAATCCCATCATACAGGGAGGCATATTGAAACCAAGCTGAATTCCTCTGCCTCTTCCAGCGATGGCAGATTCCTTGAGTTTGAACAGTTAGTAATACAGTGGGTGGCTTGAGGTGTCTGTTTTCCGGTATCCATGTAGCCTACTAACCTGACATGCCAGATGGATTGTTATTCACAAGTCCATCTGGGGAGCCATGCATCAAATACTTGGCAGTTGATTGGATGAACTGTGGTTGTTTCCACTGTCTGCAAACCTTAACCACACCGCACACCTGAACCACTGCCTGTTTAACTGTATACACAGTAGCTGTCAATGCAACGCTAAATGACGTTCAGTGGCTTCACGGACACATTCAAAATGATTCCTAGGCTTTCCATACTGATTCTCACGGCAACATTAAACTGAAGCTTGCGGGATCAGGATGACTAGCCTATGTGTTTGCAATCCTCCAGAATTTCATCAAACATTTGTGTATGCTGTACTATATTGTACACATTATGGAGTGTGGAGATGGCTATTCAACCTTAAATTGTATATTATATTAAATATTTTGAAAGCATATTGCTTGTTTCCATTGGATAAACATGATCAAAAACTTTACCCAAGTGCCACATTTTGCAATTCTTTGGAAAGGAAAATATAATTCTAACAGTAAAATATTGTATTTCTGGGAGGTATTTGACATGTTTTGGCAATGTTTTTGTATAAATGTGTGTGAGAAGGCAGGGGCAACTGCCAGACAACAGTAAGTGGAATTTAACAGCATAACAAATAAAACACTAGACCATTCTTCTGAGAAACGTGTGTGACATTGTGAAATTATAAGATACTTTATTGTGTGTGTGTGTGTGTGTGTGTGTGTTAGTGGGAGAGAGAGAGTTAGAGAGAGAGATCCACAGAGGGCCCACAAGGTGGCAGCGCGTATATGTGCGTGCGTGTGCATGACAAGTGCATGTGAGTCTATAATTAATAATTGATGCCATGTCTGATTAGAGGTGATTGGGAGACAATGCTTGCCTCTGTAACTGTGCATACGCTGTGTGCATATGTGGTCCTTCATCAGCCCCTTATTACTTTAAGTGACCTTTGAAGGGGTGATGATGGCAGTCTGTGCTACTCAGCCAGCCTTTAGCCCCTCTCTCTCTCTCTCTCTCTTTCTCTCTCTCTCTCTCTCTCTCTCTCTCTCTCTTTCCCTCTCTCTCTCTCTCTCTCTCTCTCTCTCTCTCTCTCTCTCTCTCACACACACACACTTCCCTGCCCTCCACTCATGTGTGTCCCACTAACCAGGTTCAACTCAACTTTCTCACTATGCTCGTATAACCAACATGTGCATTATGAAGGCCAGTCCAGCTGTGACGGAGAGTTACTGTATGCCTCCTAACCCCTGTGTGTGTTCATGCGTGAGTATTGTGACAGTCCACATAACCCAGGATCTATTTGTGACTGCAAATAGGTTTTGATGTCTCCCACAAAGACGGCCTTGTCCTCCGGCGTTCAAGCTAATGACCTTGTCCAGTCCTATATACTGTTGTTCCACAGCAAAGAGATCGATACTTTCAGCTGACAATGGGCTCTTATGCCATACGTTAACTGCGTCTCTGAGGTATGTGTGCGTGGGGTGGAATATTATTGAATCCTTTGTTAAAGGTACAGTATATAGTCAGCTATTTCAAGCTAAGCTAATACACTATTTCTAAAATTCAACAAATATATACTCTCATTTCGCTATCTTACTGATCTCTGTGCATGCTGACAAAAGAATCAGATAATTGTACACAGCCATGTCGCCGTAAGGAGCATAAACAAAGTGGAAAACACCGCTAACATCAACAAAGTCGTAGTACTACGCTGCGCTTCACAATGTGTATCGATGTGTGGGGCAGCGCCGCGGAGGAATATTGATTTTATATGAACTCGGAGTTAGCAAGCGTTCTCGAGGATGACTAACCCTGCCTTTAAGCGTTCATCTGACATGCTGGAGAACGCAGATGCCCAATTCTTTCATTGCAGTTAATTAGAGTTAATTATGTGCTGATCTGGCTCGTGTAAGCTGTGAATGGGTGGGTGGGACAGGCTTGTCAATAAAGGCCCACTGACTGCATGCATCACATTGTGACCAGGGTGTAGCTCCAGCTCCAGGGAGCTGCATGCATGTGTACTGCCTGTTTAACCCTCCTTCGGATCGAGTAGACCAGGGAAGGCACGCTGACAAGAGGCCCACTCCGTCTCCACTTGACGACAAACAGCTGCTTTTGCTTATTTGAAATCAAGAAATAAAATACACGTTTCAAAGATGTATTCCTTTTAAAACTTTCAAATATATTTTATTTACTGTTTGTAAAACAAAGAAGCATTTCAGTAAAATAACTACTTACAGGTTAACTGATTCAAATGTTAAAATGTATCTTAAAAACGTTACAAAAAAACGATAAATTCATGTGCTATGACTGTATGTACTGTATGTATGTTCGATTTTCGATTTGCATGCCATGGAAGTATAGCTGAAGCAAATTATTATAACAAAAAAGACGCATGATTAATGATTGTGAAAATAGTGTATCAAAGACTTTCCCATCCAACATTTATGGCTCTATCCCAAGTCTCTGTTTCTCCCCTCCTTTCTAAGGAACACAGATTCTCTGCCCAGCCTGGCTCGTCTCTCTATTCATGTCAAAAAGTGGAAGCATTCACAGCTCTGTCTTCCAGCCTACAGTGGCTGTGTTGTACAACAGTCAGTGGACGTGTGTAAATCCAGTCTCTCTCTCTTTGTGTGTGTCGTTCCGTTGTCGTCGTTCTCAATGGGGGAAGGGAGGGGGTACTCAGTGGGACAGACAATATGGACTCGCCTTATAATCATCGAGTGTTCCCGTCAAGGATCTTCTTTTTACATGAGCTCACAAACACAGCTGAGTGGGTCGTCATCTACTGACACCTTCTTTGCCTTGACAGCTTTCTTGAGAACAGTGTTTTGGGACTGGCCCCATCACATATCTCACAGAATAACTATTGTCATAAGGCCTTTATGTTTTGTTTTTTTTACATTAAAAATGGCCTCCCATCCCTCTCAACTCTCTGTACCCAATCTGTCTGATATAATAACATTATCGCACAAGCGTTTCCTGCTGCCGCAAGTCATCAAAATCCCCATTCCGCTAATAGCTCTATACGTGCAGCCTAAACACGATCTGTGTAAATATAATACATGTGATTTGTTTCACTACAACAAACATGGAAGCTCCTGTCTCAGAGCGTTCACGCAGTAGGAAACCATTCTTTTTTTTTGACACTACGTCAAATAAACACAGGTTGAACAGCAATGTCCAATGATAACTAGATCTAGTGATTGTGTGTGGGGCAGGAGTTTCACTAAAGTAAATGCACAGGCTGTTATCTACACTCACTGCTGCCTGTTTAGTTAAAGAGATATGGACAATATTGTTTGACGGGGTGATTTGCTACTCGCTGGGGCATGTGCAGACCACTAAGATGACCCAAAGGGTGTGTGTTTGTGTTGGGGGGTGGTATTGGATTAAAATAAATGGATATGGATAGATAGGATTGGATAGCTGCGCGGGTCACTGGAAGACAGTGTGGTAGGTCGGGCACTGGTGGGACTTCATGTACTTGACGGCAAACTTGAGCTCTTTGCTCTTCTTGTCCCACTTGTGGATGGACATGAGCAGCAACTGCTGGTCCACCTTGCGGCCCATGATGAGGAAGTTGGAGCCCAGGCTGTCCAACTGGGTGCAGGGGCAGTTTGCGCCGTTCTTGATGTACAGCGTGAGCTTCTTCAGGTCTTTCTTGCGCAGGACCCCTTGCTTCAGCACTTTTTTCTTCTTCTGCGCCGCGATCAGCTTCCTGTCGCCCTTCTCTTTCTTCACCTCTTTGATCTTCATCTTGAGGGCTGAGGAAGGGCCGAGAGATGTTATCAAGGCGTGTTTTTGCTTTAACGCGGCCTTGCGCTAATACTGTACAGTAGCTTTGGTGCAAAGCAGTTTGTGTTTTGCGTTATAGCTTCACATGCTCGGAATAAACTACATTGATATTCAAGAAAACAAGCCCCAGAGCTGATTAGATAAACCCCACAAAGAACTGTTTCATACTCTATTTGGACCAACATTTTTTTTGAACCCTTTAATATTTTTTAAGTGAGTTTTTGTAAGGATAGTTAATTGCTACCAGAAACATGATGCTCTTCAGTATTCTTTATGTAAATGATGACTATGTGCCACCCGTACTACGGCGTTAACGCTTTTCAGAGGGTTCTCACAGGAAGAGCCAGCCTTCTGCACCGCATCCTGAGCAGGCATCTAGGTTACGCCTCTCTTGAGAATCATCATTTCACCTCCTGTAACAACTCAACACTAAAATCCTGAGCCACGTCCAAAGACTACATCCTCTGTAATGTGTGTGTGTGTGTGTGTGGGCGGGCGCGTGCATGTGCATGTGCAGGCATGTCATCACATTGTCACTCTTGAGGAAAATGTAGATCTACACTCTTGAAAAAGGCATGATGATGAATAGTAGGATTAAGCAGTAACATTTTGGTGTTTTCTCATTATAACGTCAAGCAGAATACGTTAAACAGAAGAGACGGGTACTGTGAATCAAGATAGCAGTTTTTATTGACACTTTTAGATCATTCTAAACCCTGGATGGGCCACTAAATAACAATGAATATTCTTAAAAAGATTACCTGAATCGCCAGGTTTTTTAATTCACAACATAAGAGCAGTTTTATTAAAGTTAACACAACATAGTTTCATAACATTATAAACTAACACACCCTTCCAATACTGCTGTTACGGCATTATCTGCAGCCATTCTGTTACTCTTTTTCTGTTCATATTTTCTTTCAATTCCAGGTGGGCTAGACTGGAATGTACACAGATGCTATCCTTTCTGTGTATCTTTGCAGTGTTCTATCATGATAGCTAGATTACTATAATGCCCAAGGCTTTCGTGACCCCGGAATTCCTCAGACAAATAGATAATGTCACTGATAATAATTAAAAACTGCAAGCGTGTGCATATTTCCCAAAGCAAACGATATAGAGGAGATAACCTCTGTGCACCGGAGATAGTTGGTGTTACGTTATGACAACACACCGGGATTTCAAACAAATGAACTGCCGACTTGTTTTTACCATCCACCGCCATGTTTATATATGTTCATATTTGAACATGAGGAGGATTCGGAGTTGAACTGGCTGGCATTTGAGACAAGAATTCTTGTGGGTGAGCATTTCGACAGGTCGTATTAATCATGGTGCGGGTGCAACAGCGCACGGTTGGGGTGGGAGGCATTGCTGTGTACACTGGTCTCCCGCTCCTGGGAGATTGCAGTCTCGCTACCTGTCTCCTCGTCCGCTGTTTAATAAACATCGGGTACCCGTGCACTCACGCTACGTACTGTATACACACTAGGTGGTAGCATGTTGAAAAAAGAAAAAAAGGAATGTGTGCGCTGAGCTGTTTCGAGACACTGATTCTTATCTCGGTGCTCACAGAGGAACCTTTAGCGTATGCCAACTTGTAAGGGTATGCCCGCATGTCAGAATGAGCGTGTGAGTGTGCGCATGCACGCATGCCTAAGTGAGCGCATTGATGTGTTTTAGCCCAGCGTGCGTCTGTGTGTGTATTGTTCATGTATATGTAAATGCCCGCCCGTACTTAGTCCCACGTGATGCTGTGGGGCTCGCTGTGCGTCGAGGCTGGCCAACGTCCCTGTGACAAGTTGTGCCCTCTTTCTACACAAACGTGCTCTTTATTAAAGCAGCTGAGGATGCAATGGAAGAAGGGAAGCAGAAGGCTTGAAAAGAGACTGAAAAAAGTTAGGTAAGGAAGGTATTGGGGGGGGGGGGGGGGTATTTTGAGAAGAAACAGTATTTCCTGGAGCCGAGGTATGTCATCACCACTACCAGACAGGTGAAGCCTGTGTTACTGAAGGAAACCACTGGCCCCCCTCTCCTATTCAACCCCTGCCATTGTGTGGCATTGCTGAATAGAGCAACCAGGAATGTGGAGAAATAGGAGATGATACAGTATCAAAGTTAAGCTTGCTGCAGTGGAACACCAAGCTGGAATGATGTTAAGGGTGAGTAGTGGCCAAAGAGGGTTAGGCAATGGCATTTGTGAAGTATGAGACACAGCTGTACTCAAATATCACCTTAAAGAAAAAGTCAGTGTTGGCTGATCCCTTTGATTCATTTGTCTTTGTAGCCCTGATCACTATATAGTCATTATAAAGTCTCTTCCAGTGACATAGTGCACACATACAGCCAGGAATTCAACTGCTGTTTCTCTAGTGACTGTGGCTGGCTCCCTGCCTTCTGAACAAATCAATTAGCAAGGGAGAGAAATATGTCATGCTACAGCATATTGATTCAATAACATCCCCAATACGTGCCTATTTAATCTCTCAATTAACCTTTCTGAGAGATCTATCTAATTCAACTAAGTCATTATTATAGGATGCATGCTTGTTTTTGGAATTGTTTCTAAATATGAATGTGTGCTGTGGATAAAGAGCACTTTTTGTTTGTAACTCATTAATTTATGGTCTATATAATAATCAATACCATGTAAATTCCATCCTCCTAATTATTTTTTGAGTGATTGCCAGGATACTCATGAGAAACTTTTTATTATTAAAACTCCACATGTCTCCCTTGTGCTATAAAATGCTTCATTGGGACAATGCTCTGTGGAAAGATGGCTGCCAGCATAGATCTGGCCATATAGAGTACCATTTGGTATCATATTCAATTTTTTCAAGCCCGGGCCATGCTCTGCGTTTGCCTTTACAACACTATGAATGTTCTCACTATACTGCATCATCACTATCTCATTATCAACGACTTTGGCAGTAAGGATTTAGTTTGCTGGTCCAACAGCCTTGACTTGATGAGCAGAGATGACTGGGGAGGCCACGCTCTAGTTCTGAGCACTGGTTTTAAGTGACCATTGTTGTTGCGTAAAGGATGGTAAATAAAAAAAATATATTTTCCCACCCTTCTTACTGAGGTAAACACAAACACTATCAATGTTTATCGGTGACTAACCAATTAATTTCAATATAATTTCATTAGCAGAGGTAATACAATCAAATGTAGACTAATCTGAAGATCTGACACAAACTGAATGCTTCTAAAATGGTTCTAGATAAAACTGTCCGGAACAAAGATGTGTGTGGTGCAGGGTGTAAAATCTAGCACTTACCGAAGTCACTGGCACAGTAATGCTCCATGATATTGTCTGCTTTCAGCTCGTTGTCACACGGCGGGCAGGTCTTAGCCACTGTGGATGTAAGAAGCCATTATATTTAATTGGCATATATGAGAGCAAAAACTGTTATATCGTTAGAACTAGAGATTATGTAAGCTTAACTATAGCTCCAACAATTCCTCCAAAGAAGTCACTATGGGTGATCAACTGAGGCCCTGCATTAGCCAAGTACAGTCAGACCAAAGTCAAGTCCATGCTACTAGTTAAGCCAAGCACTTCTGAGGTACTTGGACCAAACCCCCTCCAGTTCATGTCAGGGGCTATTTACTGCTGCAGGAATATATAACCCAGGAGTCCTACTGATGTTTGCCCTGCAATTAGAGAGGAGAAAATGTTTTAATTCAATTCGTTGTATATTTTGGTGGAGCAGGCGTGGTCTTGGCTGCTCAGAAAGGTAAACGTTGCAGCTGAACGCAGTGAAGAGTGATTGAGCAAGACCCAGCAACACATTGTGAAAACAGTAAATGCAAACCAATGCAACAAGTTATGTTTATTTTCAAACTGAAAATGTGGGCCCGACCACCTCTCATAACAAATTTAGAATTACTGTTTGTGATTTGGGATTTAGTATAGTGTATACCCGCAGAATGTATAACCTGAAATAGATATGATACTGACACTTTTTTGCTGTTTTTTGCACACACACACACACACACACACACACACACACGTTTGTAATACAATGTCTCTCATAAGAGGCTTTGCATTATATGACTCTTTCATGACTAAATGTAATTGAACCTGACTTAACCTGACTGTTCAAAGCATTCCTGAAGATTACAGAATTTTTTCTGCATACATTCATCACCATTTTTTACCTTTCATCAAGGCCCCAAAATCAAACCTTTTTGTTAACAACTTAACCATACCCCATAAAATAAACTTTATTTGACCGTAATCATGTTGTATCACAGAAACCGTCATGTGCTGAGAAAACGAAGAGAGAAAAAAACCCTGAAGATATGTAGTTGTGGAGCAAAGGATGTGGTTGTAGCAGGTATAGAAACCTTGAAATCTATACACCTCTAGGCCAGGCTGATGGAATGTGCCGTGATTAGAGAAGAAAAAAAACATTGCCATTCTGCTGAATAAGCGGTCTTATTCAGTCTTGCTGGATGAGGAAGTAAATGCTTTTCTGTCATTCGCTCACCACAATATTCAAAATATTTTCAAAACAATCTCTCTCTCTTTCTCTCTCAGAGTGCCCACCATATTAATATCACACACGAACACACACACACACGCACACACACACGCATAGTGCTATCCTAGCCCTGGGGTTAGAAGTCAGGGTTCAGAGGTTATCACCCCAGTCCAAACCTCAGTGTCTGGGTAGATAATGAGAAGGGTCAAAGTTCAGCACGCCTCATCGCCTGGGTCGTGGGGAGGTGAGCCCCCTAACTATCATGTGTTTTTCTGCATATGTGTGTGTGTGTCGAGTAGAGTACTGGTAGCGACTCCTTTTGACATCTTTATAGGACTCCCATACATTCATGGATGGGAGTATAGGCTACTCTAATTGTGTGGTGCTGACATGAACACTGGAGCCCTCACAACAACAATGAAAACGGTTTGGTTTCAGCATGGCCGTGCGTCCAGACCACGCTGGAGACTTCGGGGACTGCAAAACGCAGAATTTTCAAACCTAGTTCCAGACTTTAGATTTTTTCAAAACGGAACTCTTACGTTGTCATATGGCGAAACTGAGCTCACTGAAGCTGTGTCGATATCGTATTCAGCCCCACCTCAGCACCATTTTGAGCCCAGGTATAGGCTTACTTTTGCGGACCTGGCTTTGAGCAACGTGGTCACAGGCCGGGCTGTTACCGCCACATACAGGCCTGGAATACTTTCTACAAAGTATTCACTCAGTTTTGCATTTCCGTGTGGACATGGAACTCCTCTCAAAACGCTGTCAAATGCAAAATCTTTTAAAAATGCAAAGAAAATCATTTGTTTTCAAACAAAAACGCGCACGCACACACACACACACATGCACACACACACACACACACACACACTCTACCATGCATAAATGCATACAGTTGTACATGAAGGAACACTCACATTACAAGCACATGCACACTTCACACACATACACAAATGCACACACACACACACACTGCGGGGCAGGGTAATTCACCGGGGGACTCCACAGTGGTGGCATGTTGGACGAGGGCCCAGTTGTGTGGGTGCCAGAGCATGTGTCAAGAGATCCAGAGGAGCTCAGGCCCTTACTGTATAACCGCCAGTCACACAGGCCGCAGAGGAATCAATCATAAGATGACGAGGCTCTTCGCCTCGTCTCTGTACGGGGGAGAACCTCAGTCGACCTCCACAGGGATCACCAATTCATCTTGGGCTCCTTTCCTCTGTGGTTCTTCATGCATTCCCTTGACACTACTGCATTATATGTCACTGTGTTATCCTCGCTGCGTTGACAATAAGATTTTCCCAGAAGGAATAAATGATGTCTAATCTAAGTAATGTAATGCAATCTAATCTTATCTCATTCTGCACCACTTGCGTTACCAGGAATAGCTTCACCCATAGATTGAACAGGAGAAAACAAATAACTCCCACACAAAATGGCAGATTGGGTTGTAGGAATGAGGAGGGCGGGATGAGGAGCGGGGCTGGGGGAGGGGGGATTTCTCGCTGCAAGCCCTGGATCAGAAATGGTGTCAGGCCACAGTCCCGTCAGAGCGATAAGAGAGATAATGTCGGCCTATTCATCTGTTTCTCTGCCTGGTTAGCCTCTCGTCTCTGTCCTGCTCTCACTATAGCTTCTTTCTGCGCACACCGCAGGCCTTCGTCTGATACGCACGGCGACTTTTATGTGTGCGAACGTATCGCTGAAAGCCAAGCACACGGTCAGAATCTCTCGCCCCATTTGGGCCCTTTTAACTTAGGAGCGGGCGGCACTTTCGGCATAAAACGGTAGTGTGTGAGAGCAGGAAACTCAGCGTGTGATTTACGACGATGACGAGGGGTGGGGGGTGGCTAACATCTGTTTAAATGTAGCATGCGGACAGACATGGTCCAGCCCAAGGGTCCCCTAAAACATATCACTCTCTCCTCACATCTGCATGGGATCCTGCGCAGAACAGAAAAGACATTCTCCACATGGGGCCGAGGCAGTCTCCCATGCAGAGAGCACTGGATCACATTTTCCCTTTCATTCACCTCTAAGGACGCAGGGACCTACATGAGTAGCACCCATTGTCCTGCCAAGGGACCAGACGAGGCTGCAGGCTTGCCTTCGCAGCGGCTGTAACTTACACTGCGCCACATCAAAAGGGGCCCGCGAGGACAGACAATATCTTTCACACCGTGCAATTTGTCTTCCAGGACGCCCAGAGCGGACAGAGAGACAACGCCGATATTGTGCTGGGATGAAATTTGTTTTTGGAAAGCCTTTAACGTGCATTGGGTTTATGGGTTTTACCTCGCTGTGACCTACCGACCTACGGTAACAGGCCAGTAATAAAGCCTTGCATTTTTCTTTTTTTTTTAGAGAGCTAGCTAGAATTTAATTTAGTTTATTGGTGGTGCTTACAGAATGAGGGTGTTTTTCCCACCTCCACTCTCACCCGGTTTGCGTCGCTGTTCCTGAAATGCTGTGTTTGTTATGTCATCTATCTTAACACTTGGGCTTCATGTGAGGCACGCCATGGGCCTAAACACACACACACACACACACACAGGAACATCCACAAATGTGCGTGTATGCTAAAATTGATGTACAGGTTTGCAAACAAAGTGTCACACACACACACACACACACACACACACGCAGGGAAGTGGCAAGTGGATCTAACTGTATGCTGCTAGTTTTCACAGCTGCGTTCCAACCGTGCTATACAGCATATCATGTATTTGCAGAATAGCTCAGGTGTAGCATGAGGGGCAGGCCTACTAGGCAGGGACAGCATAACTATCTCCCTGAGCCTGTCCGATCCAGCTGGAGCGCCACAAGAAACCTAAGATGATCCCATATGTCAGTGCCATGCGGCCGGACACAGGCGCTTTGCTCTCTGAGAAACACATTTCTTAAGGATCGTTCTTATCTGAAATGTGAAAGGACGTCATATGTGTATGTTTCTCTTGAGAGGTATTGTGTGTGTGTGTGTGTGTGTGGATGGGGAGAGGTGGGGTTTGAGCCAAAAGCCTGTCCTCAGGATAGCCTCAATTGGCAGATCAGAGATGTTCTGCTTTTTAACAAAATGTTGAGGCCTTTCTACACCTCTAGGCTAAAACTGATATGGGTTCACTCACAGTTACACAGTCACAAGTACACACGCACATGCACACACGCCTTTTGTTATTTTTTCCCCCCCTTTATTTATTGTTTAAAGATCTGAAAATGTTCTTGCATGTAAACTCTTCTTTTTTTTTTTTTCGGAAGCCACCAGTCAGCCTCTTTTGACCCCCCCCTCCATTCCCAGATTAAGTTGTGTAACTATAGCATCAATATCAAACCACTCTGTGGAAAGCAGCCTTCTCTTGCAACTATTTGATAAGATAAGATCAACAAACACTTGTCTGTGTGAGGAGCTGACAGATAAACGTAATGCGCACAAAAAGTGAGTTATGGCTCAGAGCAGCCCATGTGTCAGATAGTTGATACAGGTCCTACAAAAACACAACATCCATTTTCATAACGGAATAAACCAGCTCTGCTTGATTTCACCAGAGCGGCTTCTAGCGGTCGTTTCCCTTCCTTTTTCATGACTAATGAGACATTTGAAAGGTTGACACTTTCAAAATGTTTTTATTTCATTTTAATATTGTCAATTCAGTGATTTGTTTCCCCCCCCCCCCCAAAAAAAAACTGTTTTTTATGGTTCGATTTTAATTAACTAAATATACTGAAGTATAACTCATATATATAATATAAATATTGTGTTTGATCTTTCTAGCTAATATGCCAACTAAATCAATGACTAAATATTTCACAAAAGCATGCAAGCAGTTCTGTCTAAGCGGATGTGCAGACACCAACAAAGGGTTAAAGGTAAGAGGTGAAATAATCAGTTGTACAGCGTTTTCTATGTCTACACTTTTCATCCTCAAGGAGCTTTTCTCCCATTCTCTGCATATCTCCCCCAACCCCCCTTTCTTATCCTTTAGGCTCTCTTAGGGACAATGAGACTCGGGCCGGACCCATTCTCTGCCCGGCTCTTGTGTTCGGTCATGTCGTCTAATTAGCGGGGCTCAGTAATTGGCCCGCTGGCTAATTGGCCCGCTGGCTGCCAGGGCCAACAAAGGCAGAGTTGGGCTGGGACTCATTCTAAAGACCCTCATCTGCTCTCGCTCATCGCCCACTGTCTCCGTGAACGGTCTGCTGGAAACACACTGGGGCGCACAGGCACACACCTAGCCCCCCCTTTCATCTGCTGCAGATCTTTCTCTCACAGCGCTCTGTCTGTTTGTCTGTCTGTCTGTCTGTCTGTCTGCCTGCCTGCCTGTCTGCCTGTCCATACAGTATGTCTCCGAGGCCTCCAGACTGCATTTTGACATTTATTAATAAATGAAACAATGAAGAATAATAATAGATTTGTCATTAGTAAATGCGGGTTTTTTAGAAAGCTTAAGATAGTATCTATTGTTGTGTGCTTCTGGATGTAATTCTACATTTAAAGTGATATTTATCTTTAAAAGTCAAGACATTGAATTTGAACTATGTTCATACACATTTTCATTAATTTTCGTTGTATAAATGTATTTACTTCAATTTCTCAGCACACTTCTGCCATATCTCCAAAGCCTCCATCTCTACTGGTACAGGACTGTATCTATTTTCATATTACACATTGCTACATATATGAAGAGAGCAGATGCAAAACCAATCAGATCCATTTGAAAAAAAGTAGCAATTATCAACTTAAAACAGCAATATTTTTTAGGTTTCCATATTTTGGTTCGCTCATTTCACTTTTTATTTCAACAAATAAACTGTTTGTCACTGAATAAAAAGTAATATCTTCCAAAACGCAACAAATAATTTAAATATTGGCAATAAAAAAAAGATGTCAGACTTAGAGGTTTTTGCATCTTAACTCTCTGTATCTTAAATTACAGTACAATAATAAATAAAAATAACAATGCATTTCTGCAAACTGGAACAATTTGAGAACTGTACTAGATGGTGATCTGCTTTGTAGACACTGATACAAAATGTAATGCAATGTAAATGTAAAACTAATTCATAATGTATTAATTAGACATACTGGATATGAATTGTGAATAAAAATACACAACCAGTTCCAGTCCGTGAACATTGAACAATCGATTATTACTAGCTAATGTCTGCATTATGACTTACAATTGAGGTAAGGGAGCTACAGAGTGGAAGGTTAGCATTCAGTAGTGCTAAGACACAATACAGGCCGTTATTATTAAGTTCAATGAACGGCAGGTTGAAATAGACATGCATGCCCAGCAGGTTGATGTTGATTAGGACTTAATGGAATGTGTACAGACAGACGCAACGTTTAGAAATGTGTGTGTGTGTGTGTGTGTGTGTGTGTGTATGTGTCACCATTCCAGTAAGCCTAGTCGTGCATTGCAGTCCATTTATCTTAACAGGGTAAACGATCAGGAGACGCAGTCTGTCAGTCTGTCTGTGTCTCTTTGTACTCTCTGCCCCAAGGCTTGTGACAGGGAGTCCTCCTGAGCTGTCCACTCCTCACAAGGAACAGTCCTTGTAGAACTCCCTCCCTCCCTCCTTCTCTCCCTGACCTCCTCTGCATAGCCTCCTACTAAAACGTCCATCTGTCATCAGCAAAGTGCAGCGCTGCCATATGAGCCTGACGGCCATTTTTTTTTTGCCCTTTTCCCACTGAGCTATCATTCGTCTTAATAGAAGTGCTATGAAAAGGTTTCATGGAATTCTTTACGTTTATATCAAAACATGTTTGATACAGTACAGTTCAAAGTAAGGCGGATACAATGGTAGGCATTACATGTAAATGCATTAGATTTATACTGGTCAGGATGTAGTGTTACAATATTTCATGCAAAACAGGGCAGCAATTCAAAAAATGTTATGATTGACCATTGCTATCCAATCTAGTGAGAGTTTATGATTCATTTCCATACTGCTTCATTTCAATGGCAGTTTCTCTATCTTATGTTTTCTCATTTAAATACATATTATTATAGTCATTAATAAATCAAAAGAAACACTTGGAGGATTATACCATTCACGCAAACTGTAAATGTAGTTTTTAAGTTAAAGCTGTTTAGTGATCATGAATAATAAAACAAAGTTGAATACCCATTAGACACATAATGTGTGTGTGTGTGTGTGTGTGTGTGTGTATGTGTAGTGCACGTGCGCCTTTACCTGTGGCCGGCGTGGCGAGGTTACCGGAGAACTGCATCGGGATGCAGAGGTCGTTGTCGATGGGGAACTTGTCGCACGTGAGCATCTCGGGCCAGGGGAAGCCGTAGGTCTCCATCACGGGTGCGCAGGCGTCCCGCACTGCCTCGCACAGCGAGCGGCACGGGTAGATGGGCCGGTCCAGGCACACGGGCGCAAACAGCGAACACAGGAACACCTGCGTGTCGGCGTGGCAACGCTTGGCCAGCAGGGGCACCCAGCTTCCCGCCTGCTGCTTGACCTCCGGCATGGTCTCGTGGTCCAGCAGGTTGGGCAGACGCATCTTCTTGTAGCCCACACCGTGGCACAGCCGCAGCTCCGCGGGGATGTCCACGCACTGCGGCTGCTTGGCGTAGAAGCGGCCCTGGTGGAAGTTGTCCGCCTGCCAGCTGTAGTAGTCGTACTCCTCCGCCGCCCACACGCCGGAGGTCAGCAGGAGGAGGAGGCGGACGCAGAAGGAGAGCGACAGGCCGCGGCCGGGGCTGCTCTGTCCGTGCGCCATGCCTCTCGGGGAGTGGACCGGTGGCTCTGCACCAGTATCCGGGGTCTCCGGGGTGGCGGTGGTGGTGGCGTACGGGGGGGTTGGGGTAGGGAAGGAGGGGGAGGACAGACAGACACCAGCGAGTAATCCTTTTGGCTCCCCGGGGAATAGAGGCAGGGCAGCGGACACTTAAATTCCCTTCTTCCTTTGAGCAGCAGCCCTGTGAAGCCCTATTGAGTACAGCGCTCTCTGCCCGTGGCTACACCGTGTGTGTGTGTGTGCGTGCGTGTGTTTGAATGTGAGCGCGTGAGCGAGCGCAGGCGCGCGTGCGCGCGCGCGTGTGTGTGTGTGTGTGTTTGAGTGGGTGCCTCAGGTAGCTGAGAGCCGAAGTGTGAAGGCAGCAGTGAAATCAACACACAGCAAGTCCACTGATTCTTCTCTCCAGCTATACTCCTCTTCTCTTTCACCCTACCACCCCCTCTCTCTCTCTCTCTCTCTCTGTCTCTTTCTCTCTCTCTGTCTATCCTGCCTGTGGTGCTGTCTCTCTATCAGTGTGCAGCTGCCCTGAGCAGCACCTAGGTTATAAGAGGCAGTGGTAACTGGTCCCTGAAGCAGCATGCCAGCGGGCTCCCAGACCAGCAGGCTCACGCTCATATTGGCCTTCCCCTGGCTTCAGTCACGGCAGACTGGGCCAATCACAGCACAGGGGGGAAGGTCCCCTCCGGCCCCCTGGACACTCCTCCTGCCCCCTTTTCTCCTCCTCTAGATGCGTGAGAGAGAGAGAGAGAGAGAGAGAGAATTAGAGACTAAGAGAAACTTCCCTCTATACATAGACTGTTTTCTTCCCTTCTGTGATGCATACACAGGTTTTCCTTCCTTCCTTACTTCCTTCCTTCCTTCCTTACTTGACTCTGAACGATGTCCAGTGCATAATTACATATGTACATTAGTACGTTGTGCATTACTAAGCCTTCTACCTACAGTATCTTATCACAGCCACCAGGTCAGGGGTCAGAACAGGGGCTTTCCCTCCTCTAGACGGCACACTTCATTAGTTGAGAAACAGTCAGGCATGAAAGGTTACAGCAGGCCCTGAAAAAAATAAGGCAGATTTGAGGTCACATGGTTTTGGGGGGGGGGGG